>JBCAUI010533040.1:0-11221 GCA_038406195.1 Haplosyllis anthogorgicola | reverse complement strand
CAATCACAGCATGGAGTCACACCTTCTGAATAGCCCAATCAAAACAAGGTCATGTCAGATGTAAACAAAAATTCATTTTTATAATTAAATTCATTACATTTTGTCTAATGAAATTCGTTAAATTTGAGGGTGATCCCCTACTGATGAGCGTCAACATTTGCTCTAAAGATGGTGTTGCCGCTTACGCTTTAACCACAAAGGTCTCTACACCAGTTCTTTGCGTTGACTTACATTGTCTGCTAAACCTAAAGCTAACACTTTGTTCAGCCATCATTGTCTCGGTTATAACGTAAAGGTCATCCCACATATACATTAGATTCCATATTATCATCATCTCCAGTGCATTTTCATGACCATCAATGCATGTGCCACTAATGTAAAATGCCAATGCTCTAACTGTACAAGTGTTGATAGCTGCCACAGAAATTAATGCAGTTCAACTACTGTTGCTACTACTTCTGGAAGTGCACACTCGGTATGAGCAGCTCGTCCATCTAACCCTACTTCTCCCACTAACCCTGTAACACACACATAAACCTCACCTTCTGGAAGTGCGCGCATGGTATGAGCAGCTCGTCCTTCCCGACGTCCATCTCGTCCTTCGGAATCTCCTCGATGCGAAACGTCTTGTTCGCCATGATGTTCAGACAGTCCAACAAGAAGTCGTCCTTCTGTATAGCCAGGATCTTGTTGCTGATCACTTCTAATAACCTGTTGTGGGTATAAATAAAAGGATTAGGGCAAGTCCCTTATGTTGACTGTTGGTCGGTGCAAAAACTAAGAGGAACCTACAAGGTTGAATCAGTGCAAAGCTAACACTTTCAATCACCTGTTTTATAAACATGCTTCCTTAGACAGTAATTAAAAATGTGTCTGCATTTGAATTATGGCATACAAATGTCAAGAATCCACACCATGCTATGCCGTTTATGCAAGAGGTGAATGTACCTGGTGCAGATGACAACCAGGTAAGACTCCTTTTTAAAGGGCCTCCATTTGGAAGAGAACTCCACCTCAGAGGCAACTCACCTTCAAGTCATCTTGCCTTTTCTACTATTTTAACATCCGCCCGACAGGGTACACCAGTCATACGGGCTGCTTGAAAGGCGTTTCAAGGTGCCTTTTCAAAAGTAGTTCTACTGTTTATGTTACGATGTGACATCTTTGGTATTAAATTTGACGTAAGACTACATTATACCTGAGTTTTCCAGTTCCGTTTTCCGCCAGCTCCACCTGTTTGCGCCCTTCCTCCAGCAGGTCCTGCACACAACCGTTTTTATTCGGATACAGAACCAGCTCCTTCTCCTCCTTGTACTTAGAGTTGACCCAGATGCACTTAAACTGTCGCTTGTTCTCCAGCTCGTTAATTCGTATACTTAACTGAAAAATACCAATACATCACATTATATATCAGTATAATAAAGTATCTACCCAATTACGGAGAGCTTTAATTTGGCTTCCCTTTCTTGACACCCACTACTTCAGTGAATGCAAGTGCTTGCCTGCATCTGTTCGAGTTGATCGAAATTTCCTTCTATATTGTAAATCTGTAGGCAAAATCACTATACAATAAGTACAATCTGATAAATTTGTTACTTTTGCACTCTACTAACACTGCAATTTAGGTAAAGTATGAATATTAGGACACATTACATAATATCTCAAATATTGAGTACACTGGAACGTTTGCTGCCACAAAGCCATTCAACACTCAGAAGGGGAGGGATCTCCGATTACAGAAAGCAGTGAATTCTGCTTCCACTTCTTCAGTGCGTGTCTACTAACCTCCTGGTAGTAGAGTGTGTACTAACCTGCTGGAAGTAGACTTTCCTAGGTTGTCTTGGTTTAAAAGTGACTAGTAGATCCTTGAGGTAGCCCTCAAATGTACAGCGTATTGGGTTTCCCGGCCCCTCCTTGTAACTGCAAGAAACGCGAAAATATGCACGTATTAAACATGTCAGATCTACCAACGTTACGTTGTGCATTTACCCACCAACTAGAATACGTCGGGTTCATGGTTTATTTAACATGTAGGAGCAACATGAAGCCTTCAAGGAGTAAAGTTCATTTTCATAACCATAAGCACTTGTACAGTCAAGACTTGGAAGTCTACCTGGTGATCGCTACAACTGTACATGCTCCAAAGTAGCGTTTACATTCGTGACGTAAGTGACAGGTAGTTTACGAGGGTACCATTTAGATACAGAAACGCCAGATAAGCTTCAACGCTTTAATCACACAATATTTATGGTGACGAAAACGCACCGCAGGCTGGTTTAGCACAAACATGTTTACAGTGGAACTTCCTTTGGGCGGACCTTCTTTTGCACGACCAACCTCCCTTTGCAAGGCCACCAGACTTTAGATGTAACACACAGAAAATAACCCTCCCTTGCAAGATCACCACCCCATTGGTGACAACTTTTCTTCCCAAAATTGGGTGGTCGGTCAAAGGAAGGTCTAATGTACTGGAATTCAAACTATTAACTCGTTTAATAAAAACAAATTGGAACTTAAACATAAACTCAAACAATTAACCAAAAACAAAACAGTTCATAAAAGTGACCTACAAATAATTAGGCCTGTATTAAATAATAAAAGATTTAAGATTATGTTTTATATCGGACACAACTTTGTAAAATTAACATTATATACCACCCTAATTGGAAATTTAAACATACAGTGCACGCCACTCGAACCCGCAAGAGAACCAATAAAAAGTTCGACGTAAACAGAGTCGAGCTGAGTTAACAGCCAATGTGTATTTCAAAAGTTCGACCGAAACAGTTGTTCGAGTTAACAGTGGTCGAACTTTGCGAGGAGACCAATACCTGTGCATTTTGAAGAATTGCACAAATGGTTAACTTACCCGTGTGTTTTGAAGAACTGTAACAAGTAAGGGTCGGTATTGAGGTGTCGCGCCACGGCGTTCGCCATCTGATCGTAGTTCATGCGCTGCGACAGCTCCAGCGTGAACCCCGGATCACTGGGTATGGCTTTATCACAGAACGTTACGTCTATCCGATAGTACAGATCTCTGTAACACGAAAATCTTAAACGGTTAAACATTGCACGAATGAATTAATGTACAGCATCAGCAAGCAACTTTATGGTAGTGTTATATATGTGGCGGGCTCCGACCCGCTCCGAAAACGTGTACTTCTCACGATGAGGTACGACCTCAACGCTATCTCTGGACGCCAACGGTTTACTCGAACGGTAGTGGTCCGCCCACAGGATGCTTACTTTGGGGCTTTACGTCGGTCCGACGCTTACACTAAATAAAGACAACTAGTTAGTTAAGCTTTGGAAACGTCCCGCCGAAGCAGACACCTGAGGGTCGGGTGCACGGTCCAACCCCAAGCCTTAACTAGTAGTTTCCCAAGCTCTTATCAGCTTGCAAAACCCAAAGAAGCGACCCCTTAAGATGTCTTAAGTACCCTAATTTAGCTGGCCCTCATGACATCACCCCAGAGAATGGTGACACCGGCATTCCATCGAATGCTAGCATGACATCATCAAGGTTGCACATGCGTGCCAAGGCACGGGGGTCGGGATTGGGTCGCAATGACTCCATACGATTTCCCGTCCATTACTCAAGGTGCTGACCGACTCCCAACCATGGATTGGACTGACCTACGGGATAGCAGACTGTCAGAAACTAATTTACATTTCGCTGTAGCGAAGACCCTTCCCAAGAAGTACGGACTGTGACATATACTTTGGTACAGCAAACATAGCTGGATTTTTCAGCTTCTCAATGCAGTTAGATAGTTCATCCATGATGACACCCATGATGAATTTGACATTTTCATCCTGCAACAATTTGTCATCTGGAAAATAGTTTGGGACAGTGGCTTCTGGAAGTTTCTTCTTCTTCCTTGCATTTTGCTCTGCCTTGATGATGCCATCCAAATCATTAATCTTATTCTCAAGGATGTCTAATGCAGACACTATCTTCTCTCTGTGGTAGCTTTCATATTTTTTGCATCCACCTTGTAGATATGTTCTGCATACTTAAGTACCTTCACAAAGGCTATTACATGGTGTGCCCTCTCACTGAAGAGCTGCTCCAACTGGTTGGGATCAGATGGTTGCCCTAGGTAAGTGTAAGTCTTTGGAGCTAGAGGGTTTGTAGGCATGATGTCCAACCTGAAGTCTGGCTCTGGCTGTCCCCTCATCTTCTCCTTGTATTCAGTTTTCCTTCTGCTGTACTCTTGCTGTAGGAGTACATTTGTTCAGGTAGTAGATGGGTTTACCTGTGCATGTTACTCACATCTTCTCTGTGTCATTCTTGTGTAGGGCATATAAGTCACCCAAAAATTTGTCAATCAGGAACCATTCTGTGTTGAACATGTTGCCAAGGTATGGGATCTTCAGCTTGTGTGCAGTTCACTCTGTTGAATCCAAAATGATCCAAAATGTCTCCAGGCTATGTAACTTGGCTGATCCATGTGTTTTCACCAGTGGGTATGTAGAAGTTTGGGACAGTTGGCTGTGTTAAACTGTCCTTGTAGTCAATGACTGGTGATAAGCTTCTGGGCTGCTCAGTGGAGTAGCAGATGGTTATCTGCCATCCTGTAAGTACTGATGTGGTAGTAGTCCCTCTGCATTGACTAGATCTGCATCCGTAACTTCTGGATCCATCTCCAGGTCACTGGTTGTAGATGCTTGGCTGTTTGGGTCCACTGTCTTCTGTGAATCATTTCCACTTCATTTGGGACTGTGATGGGGAGAACAAGGAGCACTAGTTGTAGCTCCAGATGAAGTACCTGCTGTGGATACTGGATGATGTGGCGATGTGGGCACAGATGTCCCTTGCTGCTTGCCTGTTGGTTGCATCATGCCTGGGGACTGGGGTCCCAGCTGTCCACCTGTGGGCAGTGGCACTGGTGATGTAGGAGTGGGGGTTCCTTGTTGACTGCCATGTCCTCATGGTAGGGGATTCTTTTCAAGTTGAACTGTTGGGTTCATCCTGGATTGGTATTCCTGCTGCTCAAGTAATTTGGCTCATGCTCTCTGCCTTTTGAATTTTGATCTGGATCATCATACATGACAGTTTCTGATATACTTGATCATGTTTTGCTATCTGATTTAACTGTAGCTTTCATTTTTGAACACTATTTTTGGAATCTGGCAACTTTTCTCCATAATCCCATAAAGACACATTACCCTTTAGAAACTAAACAATGGTATTATACAACTGATATGAGAGAAAACAAAACCTCATTATCTATGTCCATAAACAGAGAAGTCTTTACCTACCAACCAACCAAGCATTGATCCATCCACTAAGAGTACTCTGAATATAAACATTCAATAAGAAATTTTGGTACAAACTCATATTCATTAAAATTTCTGCATAATTAATAGATTAATATAGATTAATAGATGTGGTTGGTCTGTAAAGTATGTACATTTAAATCCATTATAATAGGTAGTATAAATATAAATATATTTAGAAATAATAATTGGTATGGTGAAGAATGTAAAAACAAAACAGAAATACACTATACATACGGAAAATTTTTTAATCTTTCAATCATTGTGGTTTATACACTTCAACGCTTCCACAAGTATAGTTTGATACACAGATTAATCAGTCTTTTTCACACAATCATCTAGACATCAAGGAAAAGTATCCTTTTAGAAATAATTTAAAGTTAATTTATTAATTATTAACATATTGTTTAAACTAATGATGGAGCAAATCACATGCACAATGGAATTTCTTGGATTTTCCTTAACAACTTTACAGTGGCAAACTTGAAACCCATTCCAATTAATATGTTGGAGAATCTAGCAAACGACTATGGATCAGAAATATTAAACTACTGGGCAGGAAAAACCAGAGGAGAGCTATTCCTTCATGATGGTGATGAAATCATACAGTAAATAAGATTTTAAAATATTTACTAAAAATGTATTTACTATTATATTAGAAAAATCTGAAAGATATATTAACAAACAATGCACTTAAACAAAGTTTTCAATTTTCTGTCATTGTAGGACTGACGACTTAGATCCAAGTAAATTTCAACCCAAAATTGTACTCAAAGAGCTGGTAACATCAACATCAAGAGAACAAACTGATCCAGCATCCGACAATGAAAATGAGATGAATATTGATAATGATAATTATGTAAAAGATCTGGACTATATCCCCACAGGTCATATTTATCCTACTGTAACACGTAGAAAGTCACCTCATTTCTCTCAGTCATATACTCCATCCGAACCCTTATCTGCATGCACCACCGATAGTTCAGACACGGAAGACACCATTACTGTGAGTGGTGCCCCGTCACCTATCTACATTGCAGGCTCTGATGACTTGGACGAGTTTGACTCACCTAAACCCATAACCATAAGATCACCTTCTCCTTATCCCTTTCCTAGAACATTAAACAGTGTTGCCTTATATCCTTGAGAGCAAGAAGATTCACACTTGCTAGAAATTTCATACTATTACAAGTTACATGCTTGGCACATCACAGATTGTAAATGTTTATACCTAACCCCGATAAAGAATGTTTGGCCAAATTTTACCACAAATTTGGAGCATGTCCTTTGGCTCAGGCCACAAATTTCCTCAATGAATCACCTAAACTGATTATCGAAAATAATAAAGTAGAATTGTTAAAATACTACATGGCTCATCCCGAAATTGAAAATTCATAAAGGCCATGCATGTACTTTCAAGAAGTGTGATGGAATCTAGCTCTGGTTATGCTATAACCAAGATGGTTGATCCACACCTCCTTCTAGTCAAAATGGATCTACTAATTAACCAATCTAAGATCTCCCTCTTCATGCCAGTTCCTATTGAACCCCATCCTAAAGATGTTGACTTGGTCAAAAGATGTACTAATTCCTTCCTATACCTTGAGAAATGTTTGTCTGATCTCATAGTAAAAGTTAAACAGGGTAGCCAATTATGGCATGATGAGTGGCTCTCAAGTAGTAATGCTAATATTAATCTGGATCAAATGTGAATTCGTCAAGTCTGAAACCTAAATTGTTATCACTATTACTGTACCGATTTACGAACATGAACATGTACATATTGTAAATATGACCTATTATTATTATGATAATAAAACTAACATGGTAAAATGTCATTTGTCTATTTTCAAAGCTTGCGTCTATGTATTTCAAAACAGAAAATTTGCGAGAATTTAGTCTTCGATTGATTTACATGTAATTTCAATGGGAAAAATGAAAAAGTGTTCAAACCTTGAAAACTGAACAATATTAATTTCAACCATATTGGTATCATTTAAAAATAGGGTTTAAATATAGCTTTTCTAGGAGTTCCCTTGGGAATATTTGGGGTGGTCCTGAAAAGGACCATGGGTTTATCGGTGGTTGGTTACTGGGTCTGTTGGGTCTCTTTAGGTTCTGGCTTGATGGACATCTTTCTACATTTGGTGCATGTTGCAATTGCACCTTCATCTTCCTTCCTTAATTTCTGTTTCCCTCCAAGGTAGGCTTCTCCCTGTTTCAATTCATACAACTCTCTGGTAGATATGCCGTACTTGTTTGCAATATCTTCAACTGCGGGGGCTTTTGCTCCTGACTTACTTGCCTCAAGCCTTGCCATTAAAAGATGCAAAGTGGCTACTGCTTTCTTCAAGTCTCTGGGGTCTAGTGATTGCAGGTAATCTATCACTACAGGAGGCATGTGCATGGAAGGTCCAGGCAAACTTTCAGCTACTTCTTGGAATGTTGCTGTGTCAGTAGTGTCAATTAAACACAGTTCTTTGCGTAGCTTCTTATAAATTTTCACCTGCTTCATGGCCAATTCTTCTAATTCGGATAAAGCATTTATGATCTTGGATTTTGCATCGTGAACAACCTTCTCTTCTTCTTCTTCTTCTTCTTCTTCTGATGATGATGATGATGTCACAATGTTGTACTCTGGAACAGATGGATAAAGTACTTCTTCATCTTAAGTCTTGATTCTTGGATTCAGATATCTCTTCAAGAAAGCATCATCAGCTGGTTTAATTTTCAGTACAAGCTGTTTTGAAGTTGAGGCCTCACCTGTTATAGCAGCTCCAAGGATTTCTCCAGCTTCTTTCTTTGGAATTGTAGCCTTCTCTTCCATGATCTTCACTGTTTCATGGTGGATAGGGACGATTTTCTTGGTTTCAAACAGTTGTCTGGTGTGATAATGTTTCAAGGATTCATATTCACATCTCTCTTCTTCTGGCATTCTTGCTACTATCCCTTTAATAACATCTGATGCATACCCATACTCACTTCCACTTACACTCGACAGCTCTTCTTCTTCATACTGTGGCTCTCTTTCTGCTTCCACATCTATCTTCTCAGCCATAATGTAGGATAAGTTGAGTTGAAAGTTGTCTTGAATGGTTCTTGTAGAAATATGTTGTAGATCTGGAGATTTCTTGGCAGTACATCACTTTTTATACACTTTGTCTTCCTTTTGCATGTGCTAGTATTTGCAGCAATGCACATTGGCTAATCGACTTAAAGGGGGCGGGGCTTTGCCTTTTTCCTTGAATGTTTCTCGGAATCTTTACAAACACTTCTTCAAAGGATCTAAATTCTAGGCACTTCCTGGCAGGTGTTTTCCTGACTTCCAGGGGTTTTAACCATAGTATGATAGTGTGGGAAAATTTCTTGAAAAGCTATAGATAATTTAGAAGATTCTAGATTCAAATGTCAAATTTCAGCATTTATGAATTTATTAATTAAATATGCAAAGCGTGTTCAATAAGTTATAATGAATCTATTGATCAAATTATTTTAGATTTTTAGATATCTGATACAATTCAAATTAATGAAAATCTTGCCCTCTCTCATCGAGCAACAAATTCCACATAGAACTCAACATACCCCATCGAGAAATTTCCATAGCTAATCAATTATTCATGAGTCATATCTATGTACAACTATATCAACCTTAAAAGATTGAACAGTATCTCTTTCAATTCCTACACTGATGTAGTTTCAAGAAAACTAGTCTTCGATCCAAATACTATATAATTCAATACAAAAAACGGAAAAGTCTTCGAACCTTCAAATTGAGAAATTACATTTTAATTTTGAAATGAAATATTGGGCATTAGCTTATTCTTTATTAGAGGTAAATTTTAATATGATAGCGCTTCTACAATATTTGCTTTAGAGGATTTGGGTGGTCCTGAAAAGGACCGAGAGTAAATCTTGGATCAGGGGCAGTTAATAGGTCTCTCCTTGAAGGAACATCACAAGCTGCATATCTCAAACTTGGACTGTCTGTCTCTTTGCATGGTTCACACACCAATTGCACTCCATCATCAATTTTATGAGATATTGTTCACTGCTTTCTTGAAGGGCTTCTATAGCAGTCCTTTGCCACTTTATAGTGTCACTATGTTTTCTTGATTCTCTCTTCACCATTTCTCTAAAGTGCTTGTATGGAATTAGACATTTTGTTGTTCTCTGCAACCTTCTGATCTCATGAAGAGCAACTGCTCCAGGTCTGTATCTATGTGGTCTTGGTGCAGTAGGGGTTGGTGCAACTGTTGGTGCTGGTGGTGGTGATGTACCTGGGACTGGTTCTGGTTCTGGTTCTGTCTCTGAAGGTGTCTCTGAAGGTGAAGCTGGTTTTTCACCTGCAATGCAATGTGACCATCTCAACTTAGGATTGACTTCTTCCTCTACTGGATTTCGAAGGGCAATCACCTTCTGCTTTGGTCTGACCTCACTTTCTTCAGCCCAAGAAACAAAAGGCTTTGGCATCTTCTCAAGTACCCTCTTGATATCATTATTATGATAGTTGTATCTGGTTTTTAAAACCCAGATTGCCCAAGCTGTGAGACCATAAAACTTCACCTGCCTCTCAACTTCATCAGGCAAATTGGGCCTTGTTGGCTTGCTACGCTTTGCTTTTGATTGTTTTGTTGTAAATTGCTTCTTAGGTGCCATGGTTGACTTCGAAGACTTATGAGTAAAAGTTTGACAGTCCTTTGTTTATATACAATCCAAGAAAACATGCACAACATACTTTCTAAACTTGCACGAGCTGTAGTTCCTCATCATTGGTAGTTTGCTGGTATATGCATATGTATTAGCCATGTGGTGGTTCTCTGATTGGCCGCGCAATTCCGGGAAAGTTTAGCTCCAATTCCTTCCTGTCCCACTTATATCTGATTGGTCGCAGGGTTAAAGGGAACACAGTCACTTTGATTGACCTTACAAGTGTACGTTGCTATGATACACATCCAAGATGGGCATTTAATTCCTCCAATTTTCGCCGATATTAAATTATATTAATTTAGTGAATCGCTATCATTATTGCAATAATCTCAAAATCAACATGGTTGAATTATGAACATATAACAAACATTTTACACTAAATTTGAAAGGTTTAAGATAATTATATCTTGCAAACTCGCATATTATCAAATCTCACTAATTCTCCACTTTGATGATCCTCAAATGAGCAACCCAAACATCAGTTTGAGCCTCTATCTGAGCTGATCTTTTCTCGTATTGACTGATTTGACTCACAAATCCATCTAATTTTGATTTAACTCCATCGTACAACAGTACTAAAAGATATTAAATACAAAAATATACTTGCGAAGATGAATAATCCAATACATTTAAATACAATCTAATCTTATGGTAGTTCTCCCACTTCTTTAAACCTTTCTTTCTTCTTTTAAGCCTGATTGTCACAAAACTCAGCTTCTTTTGCAGCTTTCTCAGCAATGTCAGTTTCATCCGCTTTCTTATCCTCATCAACTTCATTGTTTGATGGTATATCAGTGTTGTCCACTTCATCAGCATCATCCGTATCAACTATTAAGTGGTCATTCAAAGGCTCCCATGAGGTACCATGTATCTCATCATCGTAGTCTGTGTCACTGTCTGGATATGAACTCAGACCCAAAGATCTGGTCATTTTGAGGTCTTCAGTGGAATCCATCCTAGCATATTTCAAAAGTTTGTCAGAATTTATCTGCCATTTGTAACCAAAGTCTCTGATCGATCGCTGCATGCCATGGTATTTACATGGGCAAACACACAGTTTCTCAAACTCCAATTTATCAATTTTCACACGTCAACTTTTGTCTAAAGTAGGCTCTTTCTTCTCTACTGAACCGTCCATGGTTTTTCTTTGCACACTTGTGTTCTTCAATAATGTTATTTGCCAAATAGGGAGTACTTAAAAAGTGTACTCTCATCAGTAAGTTGTAGATAA
>JBCAUI010533029.1:0-11222 GCA_038406195.1 Haplosyllis anthogorgicola | reverse complement strand
CATTTTTACTGTAACATCAATAAATTCTTCAAAAATAAATGGCAAAAAAATAATCTGATAGAATGGTTCGGTAATGTGTGCTGTAAAGTAATTTTCGGTAGCTGCCCCTCGCTTGATCAGTAAAGATTAATTTTTAGGAACAATGCCAGGAATAGTTCACTTTTGACAAGTGATCCTTCACTGAGGCCGACAACCTTTACACTGGGATATTGAAACTTCCAGGATGCTGTCGGATTTTGTTTTCCATTTGTATCCTTCTCATTATCTCTTTGAAAGATTCAGTTTGAATAGAATAAATGTTGTATTCTTTAAAAGTACCTTATTATGGAAAGTTAAAGATGTGTCATTTATTCAATAATTTCTTTAAAAAAAAGATAGTGATTTGTAGTTTTTGAAAGGGACCAAGTCAATTTTAAGAGAAGCCAACTTTTGTTTTCCTTATGTCTTGATATCACCCGCTTTTCGGGAAAATTCACTTGAAACACATTGCAAATAAATTTCTCAATTTTTTTTAAACATTTTAAGGAATCAGCAGAGAGTAGATCACGATGCGTTTGTGACCCTGAGTGAAGCAAAGCATCAGACCATACCCATTTATTTCGAACAGGCCTTACTGGATGATCTATGTAACGTGGTTCGATATTTGGCTAATTTACAGTGATGACGTTCAGATCATGGAATTAGTATTAAAAGTAAAGCGCCCCGAAAAAATTGAATTTTATGCTGCGGTAATGCTGAGCTAATGGTTGCGGGGCTCTTAACTTTCGCTAGTAATTTCATGATCTGGTATACAGATCAAGAAATCAAAAGAAATTTTGCCCCCCGCAAAGTATGTGAACTGGCCAATGGACTCTTTTGTGAACAAAAGGTTTAAAGGTACGAGAGAGCACACTGACTAGATACTAATTTCCATTGGCTGTATTGAACATTTCTTGATCTGAACTTCCTGCTCATTTTATGTATATATACGAATCTTAACCGTCGTCGTCTTCTTAAACAACTAAATACAAAACAAATAATTGTTTACATTGCAAATATAACTACAGCCTGTTAAAGAAAGAACATAATCTTTCTTTTAGCAGATAATAATTTTGAATTACAGAAGTTCAAATGCAAATACATCAGACATTGACTACATACAAACGTAGCAATGTGATGTTGGCGCTTTTTGTTGCAAGTAAAAAGCCGGGTAAAGGAGCGTAGCAATGATTCTGATTATTGACCGATTCTTATTTATTAACAGGTCTACAAAGAGCCAGAAAAAGCCTTAATGTGAGTAATTGGAAAAAAAATGTACTGTGTCAGTTTTGTTATGTCTGGTTATATTATTGACGTGTGTTACAATAGGCTTCTCAACGAAAACAAAATGCTTTTCTTCACTTTGTTCTTTTGTATTGCTCTACTCGTCACCTCCATTTACGTTTCTGCACATGAGTGGGTGCATAGAAGATTTAAAAACCAATGAGAACATAGCCTCTACTCGACAACTTAAATACCCATTTGTGGTTTGATGGATTCAACAACTTAACATGCAAAATTACCATAAAAATTTAGCTTCGGTTCCTTCTGTATCCAGACAAATTACATTACAAGGGCTACATAATTTTAGGTTGCCTACCACGTTACATGCTGTCGTGGGCTAATAATTGAAAGAGTAATAAATGCATTAGGTGGTAACGATGTTACTTTGGGACATGATATTTCTACTTATTTTTCTAATTTAGCCCCTATTTATTACAGCACATTAGACATTGGAAAAGTATTTTGATTAACAGTCGTTGATGTACACACATTGGAATATATACATTGGATTTTATGGCACGTCAGGTGCTGCATCCTCACGCCAGAGAAAGAAACCTCCATTAGCTTACTACTGGAAAGTCCAATATGTCATAACGATTATTACCTTGCGATGGTGTGATGACTGTATTCATAAAGCATTGTTTGTATTGCAATGTGTGGAGGTTTTCATTTCTTTTTACAGACAGATAAATTATTATTGCTTGGATTTCTAATGCACTATAAAAGACATGCTAACAATTATGGAATCAGAATTGAGCATCTAGCAAACGTTGCAAATAATTACATTAAGTCAATTATTACCGCCCGCGTATGCGGGAAGGCTATGTTTTCAGTCGTGTCTGTGTGTCTGTCTGCCTGTGTGTGTGTCTGTCTGTCTGGGATGTAACTTTTGAACCACTTGACCTAGAAACTTTATTTTTAGCATGGTGCTACATCTTAATATTATCCAGGTCAGGTATGAGTATCAAGGTCATTGGGTCAAGTTCAAGGTCATAGCAATAAAAACTGTCAAAAATTTTAGGGTTGTCTACTAATATCACGTGATATAATGTTTGAGACAAGTAAATGGGGCCAAGGTCAAAATATAGGTCAAGGTCATTTGAAGGTCAAATTTCTAGATTTTTGTAATGTTTTATGTTTTAATGAGTATTTGCATTTTAGTGACTATTTGCATTTTAATGATTATTTGCGAAGTGCGCGGTTCGGCCTTTGATTGGAAGGCATTCTTGTTCTATTTAATAAATAGCTGAAGTTACCATTATTCAGTAATATAGTGATAATATAGTGTAAATTGGTATAAACCAATGAAATAATTACTATTTTGTTTGCAAAACAATATCTAACAAATATTAAACATCCTTTCTTACCTATAACTATAAAAATGTGCAAAGTTAGGCAGATTACGAAAAATCTCTAGCGTCTTGCATGTCTTACAGACATTTCAATGTAAGCGCATTTGGCAACAGTTAACCCTGAGTATTCTACTCATCACAATACAAGACATGGCCATATTCCCATACAGATAGTTTTTATGTTGTTTATATGTTCTCCTCTTTATGCTTTATGTATTGTAATTATTCCCTTGTGGATTAAGCTATAATTAGATATTAACAGCTTTAACGTTTAACGTTGTAAGAGTATTATACGCGTATATTGTACAATATGCGCGTAAAACGCGACCCTGTCTCACTTGCGCCTTAGGTAGAACCGAGTACCAATGAATCGATCGGTGAATTGAATGATCAAGATAATCAATTCTAAATGTTAATATCAGATCATTGACACTAATTTATTTAGGTGCATATTTAAATTTAAATTTGACATTTTTAAAATGAATTAGGTGAATAATTTTTGTCTTCATTAAGATTTACAAATGTGTATGTTTCAATTAAATTTGACATTTCGTATCATTAAATTCCTATCAGTTTGGGAACAATAACACATCAAAAGCCCAGTGTGAGGTTATCTTGTTTATTTTATTTGCTTTTTTGTTCTATGTATTTCCAAAATGATGGGAATTGCATGATATGTTTTAAAAATGAATTCAGTGAATAATTTTTGTTTTCATTAAGATTTACAAATGGAAGTAAAGCATGCTAGAAATCTACATTATTGGTTCAATGAAAACGTCAAGGATGCAATGTAAAATTAGTCCAAGTTCCTTTAAATGTCATGTAACAAATTTTTTGGGGCAATTCTTTACATATTTTTGTAATTTTACCATACATCTGATAATGAATTGGATAATTGATCAATTTTAATGGTTCGATGATTGATGACAGATTTAGAAGGATGACCCACCTCTCCTTTAGTGTGGGGTGCTCCTGAGCCATGGCCAAGGAGCACCCTCGCTAGACAGTGCTTTGCCAAAACAGCATGCTCCCTATCCTGGTACAATGTAATAACTGTGCAATATAGAAAACAGTAAATATACCATTTTCCAGTCATCACAGAAATATAATTGTAAAAAGACTAGAATGAGAGTCTTTAAAATTCGTATATAGTTTATTAACTCTGGTACAAAAATACATGCAGTCTCATCAAAGGTGCAAGTTGAACTGCCACAGTAATCAGAGATGGCTACTAATGATGCTAATGCCTAAGTCTAATTAACCAATAGGATAGTCTCTAGACTGTCACGTGACTTGCAGGTACAGGCAAAGGCAGCAAGCCTGTAGCACCTCTGGTGTTAACTCTATCTGCAGTCTAAGACTGCAGTGCCTCTGGTAGAGACTCTAACCAAAGTCTGGTCCTTTGACAATAATATATATTGATCTTTTGGTGAAGTGCTACATTTACATGTATATGTAAGGATATGTGTGTATGATTTCATGAAAGCAAAAGGGAGTATTTCCTTCAAGATATGCAACCTTTGATTTTAAAAAATACATGTTAGTATCGTTGAATTTTCGGACATTTCGGAAATGCGAGGATAAATGCACTGTGAGGAAGGTCACGTTTGCTTTCAACCCACAAATTATGATCAACTGTGATAAATATAAAGTGTAAGATAAAGTACAGGACAACTTTTGCTGAACAGTGTATTTCTGGTATTATGTACACAAAACAATTTAATAACATAGATACGGATCCAGTGAGAAGCGCGTGTCAAATGTTAATCGTTTTCAGGAAATTAAGGTTATTTCAATTCACTTTCCAACCATATCAAATTCCTTGTGTGAAAATTTCGTTTGACTCGGTCATTAGTAATTCTCCCTGTAACTATTTTGCCTACGCCACATGAAAGCCATAGCGAGATCTAAGGTTCTGTTTTATTACGTTATGCCTGTAGATTTAGACCTTCAACGCAGGAAATCCTTTTTTTTATAAATCGGAAAGTCATGATTTACGCAACAAATCGCCGTGCGCCTGTTGAAGGAAAAAGTAGAATTCGTCACGGTCATAACATTAAATTAGCATAAAATAAAGTCACATTGTTTTTGTTACAGCAAGGCATTCGCATAATATCTAGTCTGAGTTACTTGGTGAAATATTAACCTCTGTGTATGTCAAAGTGTTGACTGGATAATTGCCCTGTACTGATCCGACGCTTTAAACTTGTGGTTGGAATTTCACGTACTGGGCCGAGCACCATTCTGTTCAGGAAAACTCTGAACTTCACTTTACGAAAACGGTTCAAGTGAAAGAAAAATATGGTAGACAAGGTTGTAACTCATCTGCTGCTGGTAATTGTCAACTGTCTGACTAGAGTGTTCACTTACACGAGGACTAATGACATTAATTTTGATGAGATACCGAATAACTTAAGTAGAACCGAGACTGAAATTACTATTACGGGTAAGTGAATTTACTAGCATTTCGGATACAACGTAAGATTTCTCATCTATTTTATGCTTACCTAATACTGGCAAAAATTGGGCAAAAAATAAGCTGTTTGCAACTGAAACATAAACCTCCTGGTCCCTGTATCTATTTACGTTGTGTTGAATGAACTTGACCGAAATCAGGGGTTTAGGGTTATTACTTTAGATACGGTTCTTATCAGGTCCGGGAGGATTTTTATCAGTGTTCTACATCCGAGTGTACTGCGTTGCAGACTGTACAATATGATCAGAGACTGAAATTGGTTTCATTTTGCGACGATCACTGTCTCGTAGCACCGTAAAAACACCTGTTTCCGTAAATAAAGAACCGTGTTCCTACCATGTCCTTACTTCCCCAACAGCAGAGACTTTCAGAGTAGGACTTCTTCCAGTGGTTGTTCTTAATTCGTACTCTTTCAGATTTGTCTGACTAGATAGAATTGAAATATACTAATTTTAGTAATGATACCTGAATTTAGTACATTCACGTCAGTACTCAATACAATACTCTTTAAATCTCAGAGGATGACATTTTTGTTCACAGTTATTTTGAAAGCAACAAAAGTTTTCTTTTTAATTTGGCTAACTTATATAGTTAGATAAGATAGAAATGTAGTAATAATATTGGTACTTTTCTTTTATATGGTTCTAGTCATATTCATTAGATGCAGTATCATTACTCTGAGATTCAAAGAGGTAGCTTTTTGCGACTTGAATTCAAAACATTGACGAGCTGACCTGATCAGCTCTGGCCTGCGTTGATCACACAATCCGAATATATGTGACCGTTGTATCAGATTGACACGTAACGCCATCACCTCAACAGTATTTAATAATTTGCCATAGATCTGCTATTAAACTAGGTACGAGTGTCCACACAGTACGAAATAATACATTTGATGGATTAAGCAATCTGGATAAACTAACCTTGAGCAGTAACATGATCAGGGTGGTGGAATATTCAGCACTGGCAGGATTGACTTCACTCACCTATCTAAATTTAGAGAAGAATCTCGAAATAAAGTAACATTTTAACATTTCTTTCTTTGATAATTCATTAGAAACAGGTGATAATCTCATGCAATTACGTCCTTTTATTTATCTCAAAAACAATGGAGTTTCATCTGATCTTTTCTAGGGAGTGTCCTAATTTAGCAACTGTCTGTGCTACACTGGTAACTTTGGATCTGTCTGAAAACAACATTACTCATATTGCACATGATACGTTTAATGGTTGTACAAGACTCACTTCGTTGCTCTTGGACAAGAACAAACTTATACAAGTATTCCTCTTTTTTATACATTCTGTCCCATTTACAAACCATATAAGTGCTTTTACAGTCGCGGTCGTCTCGGCTCGACACCAGCCAAGAAAACTTGCTTTATAAAATAAAGAACACAAAAGCTAAAAATATCTGCAAAATATGGCTCTGATTTCCTGGAATGAACGACTCTGAAGGCATTTTTAAATTGGCCAACTACAGTTTCGAAAATCTTTCAAAGAGTTAAGAAATAAACTAGTAGGCGATGTTGTGTAACTGTATTATTACTTCAACATTTTATAAAAACTTTAAACGTAACTGATAAGTTTGCATTAATCGTACTTTCAGCATATATCGGTGCTATCATAACTGAACTAATCTTTATTACTGATACTAGATACCAAACGTGTCTCCGATTGGGGCATCCCTTTTCAAGTTGATGTTATCGGATAATGAAATAAATAATATACGTGAGGAACATATTATTGGAGCAACACATCTCCGAGAGTTGCTACTAAGAGGCAATCAACTATCATCTGTTTCAAATATCAGCGGTAGGTGTCCTTAGACAAAATGCAAGAAGACGTCTCTTATGTTGATTACGAAGTTGTCATTGTTAGGAGCAAATTACACCTGGCAAAATATGTATTTTGTTGTTTGAGTTCAGAAGAGTACAGAAGCAAACCTTTTTTCCAGGATTTTTTTAATTAACTCGCCTCCAGATCTGCCTAATCTACCAAATTTTCCTGACTTTCCAGACATATGAACTGTCTGATTTTAAGATTGATTTTACTCTTAAACCCATTTCAGTTATACATACTAATCAGATATAAAATTTAGTCCACATACTGATAATGTTCCATTTTATTTTTTTGTAAATATGTTGGACAACAGATTTTGGTGTTCCAGATAATTTATAAGATTTCAGTAAAATTACATTTAGATGACCGTCGATTAGACTCGGTTGCAATTGAAATGTAGTGATATGCAAATTGATATGTCCGAAAAAGGTGGTACATTTGGTAGGCTATGTAAACGGAGTCAATTAACAAAAACTTCTGTCAGGCTCTTTTTATTTGGTTTGTGTTGTTTGAAGTTGACCTACAGCAGATCAAGAAATCATCATAGAGGCCTATTAAACAGTTTCGGCGCAAAATTTCAGTGAGTTCAGAGACATCTATTGGCCTACCTATACTATTGCAATCAACTTAAGGTGGCACTTCACATAGGCCAGCATTTCCCGGGTAGAAACTTTTTCTTACAATTTTCCTGATCTGATAACAAATAGAATTTGGGTAATTTCTCTAGAATTTGAATATGTAGACTGGCATAGATATTTCATTTTACGAACAATAGATTTTCACGATTTTTTCATTTATTTGGATAGAAGAACCGTCAATAAACGTTTCTTTCCATCGCTAAGGGCATTCAAGATGTTTCGTCTGTTTGTGTGATACCTAGGGCTGACACGATTAGAGTACCTCATGGCCTCTTTTAATCAACTGGCAAAAATCGATACGTCGGTAATCAACAATTTGGAGGACTTGAACAATTTAAGACTGGTAAGCAACAAACTAACAACTTTCCCGGACCTGTCACCTGTTGCTGCAACACTGAGATGGTTGAGTCTTAAAAGCAACACGATTTCAACGATTTCGCCTGGACGTATTTCTATTCTAGTCAACCTGCAGGAATTGGATTTGGCAAATAATAGATTAACAAGCTTTCCATTTGACGAACTGATACCTCTGCTGAATTTTCAAACACTCCTGCTCAAAACGAATCAAATCAATAATATACCCGACGTTAAAGGATTGAATTTAGTAACCTCGGTGAGTAACTCTGAATCTTAGCAAACTGTCTTTTATTCGAACAAAATGGTGTCTTTCTAAATGTGTCTCTTTTATGAGTTAGAAGAAATAGACCAGAAGAGGTTAGGCATTAGTAAACAAAGCGATTTTATGATTAACATCTGGGATGGTATCCAGAATTGGGACCTTTCTCGCTGCCTCGTAAAACAGGTGTACCATTCCTTCTGGCAGCGTACCCGACAGTCATTAATCGAAATCTAGTTTCCTCCTGCCAGGCCAAAAAATTTAAACTGTCATCGTCGGCAAGAAATTTTGAGAAACTAATAATTGTATGTTTTGTATAAGTTATGTTTGACTGTTTAGATTAACCTTGGCGCAAATCCCCTCGCACTGACATGTAACGCCAGTTTATGTTGGACAAAGCCTGAAGACACATCGGGTGAGCTGCTGTATATCGGAAAAGCTTGCACATCACCCACAGAACTGAGTTCTACGACATGGACAAACATAACCCGGGAGTCGCTTGAGTGTTCCACAGATTCGTCAAATACAGGTGACAAATGTTTATTTTCCTTTTAATTAAGTCTAATTAAGGAACATTGTAAACTTCCGTTAAGGTAGATTTTATAATATCTTATATGTAGTATTACTCATACATGTATTGCTGTTTTTGTTTTCTTCACATTATTGTTTCTTTCATAAGTGTACAATTCTTGAAAATTATGTTGTAATGCATAGATTAAATTTCGTTTCAAGGACATGAGTTTTATTACCGTCCTCGTATGCGGGAAGGTAATGTTTTCAGTCGTGTCTGTGTGTGTGTCTGTGTGTGTGTCTGTCTGTCCGGGCTATAACTTTTGAACCACTTGACCTAGAAACTTCATTTTTGTATGGTGGTACATCTTCATAATATCTAGGTCACACCGGTCTTTCTTTTTGATGAGCGTCAGTGGATGTAGTAACTATATTTTCAAAAAATGTCTTTATCCGCTTGTAAAATACTCCTTTTTTTGTCATACCAAAGAAACTTTTAATGAAAAAATTTGCTTCAGGTGAATTAGCGACTGTAACTGAAAAGTCCCGGACACTTCTTATGGTACCAATTGTAGCGTATCTCGCAACTTTGTAGTTTTGTTTGCGTTCCAATCATAATAACTGTCACAGAGCAGTTGATTTTGCAGATTACAGCTATGTTAGGATCCAAGACTTGGTGTTAGGATTTGGTGTGAATGGCGCGTTATTCAAATTTGGAGAGATTTCAGGGGGTACACAACATGTTATAAACCAGAAAATAGGATGGGTAGATACAGAGGAGGAATGTGCATTGTACTGTTTACGCATTGACTGCATTGCGTTCAGAATTGATCAGGAAAACGGCTGTTTGCTGTATACTTGACAATTTCTTACAGAAACGAGTACATAAATCTGAAGACGTGGTCAAAATACGGGCACATTTGCCGAATAATGAAGCTATATTACAACAACTACTTCTAAATATTAATCCTTCTGAAAGCTAACTAGCAATAAAATTCGATAAAATTCAATAGAGAACGCCCAATGTATTTGTTTTTGAAGGAGCCCGTTCCAAATATCTGTCGCAAATCGAGAATCCCCATTGATGACCTATGGAGCATGCATAGAGGGCGGCGTCTTCTTGCATGAAATCCCCGTAGTGGGACAGATACATTTGGTGTTTTGTAACGGATCCCAAAGGACCTAAAGATACGGACAGACTTATGAGATAAATGTATTTTTACATGGTAATTTACACGTATATATCTCCTCTACTGTCAATTAGTAGAAATATATGTACATTATTGATATCCCAAAGATTGTATATACTTTGTTTTCAAACAATGAAAGTCTCTTGGTGCTGTGGTTTTAACAAAAGAAAATCGCGGATTTTTCGTTGTTCTAATATTAATTTACGCTTCTTGAGTTGCCAACTGTTTTCAAGATAATAACTTACAAATTTCAATAGAAAAATGACAATTAATATGCTACTGTTATGTGATTAGTGCGGAGCTGATTCGGACATTCAATTTACACTATAATTCATTAATTTGCCAGCCTAATTAGGCAGCAAAAAAAAACAAATTCGAAAAATCTCTAATATCATGCAAATAGATGAAAATTAAAAATGAATGAAAATAACGTTGATATATAATTGGATTTATTTAGTTTTAGTACTAAAAGATCATGATAGCTATTTCAATTCACCCACGTTTAATTTTTCATGTCGTTAAAAATGCAAATAGGTATTTATTAAAGATTTAGTAATTTAATTGTTTAAACTTGCTCGCGTACTAGATCAACGTCAGACAAGAGAAATGGCTGTGTAGAGACAGAGATTTTTACATAAATCTGGCCGAAAATAATATGTATTGATCATTTTGTAATTATGAACGCACTCGGTTTTTCATTTATCCTTGTGTAGTATTCCAAACAGGTAGTCTACCAAACGTTAGTCGAGACTTGTTTGGTTTTACAGTTATTTTGTTTGTGATAGCATGACAAATAGTACTTTTCACTAATATAACAGATAAACACGCATAAATATTTTTTCAAATGAAAATGGTAAAAAATTATCAGCATGTTCAGTATCCTGATAATTTTTGACTATGTAGTGGCAAATTACTAAAAATAGCGTAAACTACGATTCCTCCACAACTTGAGGCGTGCTGTGCCATGTGGTCATCAAAATCAATGATGCGAACAACCTGTTTAAAAAGTGTTGCACAAATTTGGATTTTCTATTTTTAAAGCATTCATCTTTCCTATTGAGCACTATATGGTATCTCACAGTGTAAACTCTCAAAAATGCCAAATAAAGTTTTAATTCCAAACTCTATATTTATATTGTATTTAAGGCTAAATTTGATTAATGTGCAAACCAAAATTAGGGCACTATAATTTTCTTTAGTACTAGATGGAACCCTTCGGTACCCCGACGGGACTACAAAGAGAGACAGATCCACACAGTGAAAACCATTGCTGCTCATCTGCCACATTCAGACAGTGCA
>JBCAUI010533028.1:0-23883 GCA_038406195.1 Haplosyllis anthogorgicola | reverse complement strand
CCAGGAGAAAGGTTCAAAGAAAAAAACAAATATGGCTGCCATTTTGAGAATAATGGTCACAGCAACATAATTTTTGCAAGGCTTTGAGATAGGACATAGGTACATATGTGTGTAAGATATGAAGTCTCTGTGATCAATACTGTGCTCAGGGTAGCTGTGCACAGACAACAACGATGACAATGCTGACGACAACAACGATGGACGACGGACAATTCGTGATTCAATAGGCTCTTTGACAATCATGCCAAATGAGCCAAAAACCACAGTAATTTTGCATCGCTGGGTGCACCTCCCCCTCCCCCATCCTACAAATGTCTTTAGTCTTCATGGGGTTTTTCAGGGCAAAATTAAGGGGCGCCTCCAACTACTTGAAAGCATCCCTACTCCCCGCACAGTAAGATATCCTGGATCCACCCCCTGTGTTCACATGTTAAACATCATTCCACTCCATTTAGTGAATTTACAAGCGGTTTTTTGCGAAAGCCAAGTGAAGTGGGCGCTCTTGACAATATTGACACGTTCTAAGTGTCGGACGGTTGAGATTTCCAGTTTAAATAAACACTAATTGTGTTTCCACATTCCCAGCCACTCGGCTTCTTCGTGTAAAAACGCCTCGTTGAAACGGGTTTAAATGCAAAATAGAGTGTTTTGTCATGTTTACTGAATTTCATTGTAAATATAAAACTGGAAAATCGCAAACAGCATTAAGTTTGGAGATGGGCCGCAGAATTATTGTGCGTTTTGGGTGTAATTTAGTGCATTTAATTCGACATTCATTTCTTGTCCCTTTTTGACCATGAAAAATCACCGTAGCCATTCTAGTTCCTGATTCTCAGGAATGTCATAAAATTAGGTCATTGCCTGAAACACATAGCCAAATGATAATCACTAAAGTGGTATATTTATAGTTTTTGTGACGTAGGAATCAAATTTTCATCCTTAAAGCCTCAACTGGACGGCCGAGAATTGACATGGTAATTACTGCAGATAGAAATCCATCAGATTTAATCGGAATTCCAGGTTTTTTGGCTCATTTGGCATAATCGCCAAAATGTCAAAAGAATCATGAATTGTCAATCGTCCGTTGTCGTCGTCGTCCTGCGTTGTCAGCATTGTTGGTGTTGTCTGTGCACAGCCACCCTGAAGTACGAAATCTTTCCCATGTGTTTCCTTTTCAACATGGGTTAAACGTTTTTAGTATTATTCATTCTCTTGAAACCTGTACCTGTGATTGGTGCACGTCAAAGGTACCCTGAGGTGAAACATCTGAGATGGAATATTTTCATTTCCTCCCATATTTGGTACAATGGCGACTTTTGCTTGTTGAAATAACATCATATCGCATCACTGAAATATTATATGTCGGCACCTGTACATTAATACACACTGTATGAAGTCATTCAATGTACGAATAATACTTGGTTGAAATACTATCCTTGAAATTGTTAGAGGTGACTAAGATTTCACAAAACCTTTTGGATCGTCATTCACAGGTTTATCAATAGAACCATCACTGCCGATTATCTTGTTGGGGAAGCTTATGTTATTAATTGTTGTTATTTACATAGGTCGATAATTTCCCCATCAATTACACAGGTGACATGTCATTGTAACATTCTGAAATAAATATTCGATGTTGAACGGGTTGAATTCTGTTATCTTGGTATTGCTCGCATGATGAAATTGACGCCCAAACTGTACATACTCACACATAACTGTAAGGCTAATGTTACATATGGCGAATTTAAACCGATTATCGCTGGCGATTACATAGCTTTTACAAAAAAAATCGCTTCGATAATCGGCGTAGTATCGACTAATATAACAAGAGCTTAAGACGTTTCTCAAACGACAACGAGATATGTGGGTTTGGCCAATTACGTTTTAAATAAAAATTCATCGCAACGCCTCTTTGTTGCGCACAAAAGCTCAGCGTGAAATGCTACTTTTTAAAAACTGATTTTATGCTCTGATAATTATGTAAACTTCACAGTGGAGTTGTCCCACCAGAAAAGATTGTTTACATTTATAAATTTTGCACTCTATTTAATTGTGAAGCGGTTTAAAATAAACGTCAGACCAATGAGAGAATTGTCTCCTTTTGGGTGAAACCATTGAGATCCGTTTGAAATGAATGTCACACAATTAACAATCAACTGACATGCTTTCAAATAATTCAAATAAACCCTCTTGAAAAAAAGAACCTAAAATAAAAGTTGCCTGTTGGGCCAGACTGATATGGTTTCGTCATTCACGTCCTGTTTGGCTGTAGATTAAGTACCGAGCAAAACAAAGAGAGTTGAGCACAGGATAAACACCGGGGAAGCTGGAAATGAAAGGTCTGCATCAGGATAGATGTCTGTTATTTGCACCGTCATAGAATATTCAAGTGGCTAGTTCTTTACAGTTTTTCAATTTTATTTTAAACAAAAGGGTAGAAAGTGGAAATATGCTTTTAGCTCGTTGGTTGTAAAGTAATAAAGAGTTGCTAGCATCGTTTTATAGTTGACTTTATCACATATTTATTATCTATCCGGAACCCAAAAGGTGGACGCTGTTAGAGATTCCGGCATTTATTCATAAACGAATCTTTCTTTTACATGGAAAGAGTGTTAATCTTTAAACGTTAAATCCTTAAACCCTTAATTATGTACATTATATCGTTGTTGCAAGCTGTGATATTGTTAGTTTGGCGCCACATTTATATTTTTCCTTTTACAGTGCACCTCGCTTAACTCGAACACGGTTAACTCGATTTTCGGCTGAACATTTATAAATGTTTTCGGCTGAACTTGAACCTTTTCAAATATTCCGGTAGCCTATTTTCTATTTAAAAAGAAGCCGAACTTATGAATATCTCGAATTTTGAATTTCCCTTGAGGTTTTAATTAAATGAGAGGCACTGTACTAGAAGTTAGCTATCTGCAGAAATTGTCTCGTGCTGAACACGCGCAACGTGTTTTAGTTGCACGGACCTATCGGTTTCCCAGGTTTACAGTTAGAGAGTAGAATGATGTTACTTTGGTTGAAAGCATACCTGTAACGCCTATACTTTCGGAACTGTTATTTCGCGATTTAATGTTTCTTTTTTTACTTTGTTGTTTATTGTTTTTCCTCTCGTTTTGCATTTGACTCGCTAAACATATAAACAAGAACTGCTTTCATGTCTGAGAAACAATGTGTTAAAGGTGCTAGCAAAGAAAAAGCAGCAGCAGCAGCAGCAGCATCTTTACCATCATTGATGGTAGCATCATGAATGATTTTTGCGGTATTGAATGATATTTGCAGGAGTCACAGAAACCCTATCCCCAACACTTTGCGTATCTTTGTGTTGACATAACCTGTATATGGGTGTTAAGAACGTAGCCTGGCTCATTTCTCACGCATTGCGCAAGCATTGGTGAGCAGGCATCAGTGGGGTTCGAACCTAATAACGATGAGCCACGCCGACATGAACTGTGTACTGGTATTTGTTTTAAACGTCATTACATTGCTTAGGCTTTTTTATTTAATTGTTTGGATAACATTTCCCGCCGCACTTTGAAATCGGAATTTCAAAGAAAAAATCATTTGGCAGTTGAAATATGTTACACACGGCAAAATACGGTGACCTCAGAAACGATCCATCAAAAGTCGATTAAGCAAAATCAAAATTTTATTTATATTTATGAATAGTTTGGCTTTTTAGAGGCAAAGTTCAATTTTTTTCCGATCGCCGCAATTTGAAAATCCTGGTAATGCAATGTAATCCAAATGATTAAAAAAAAGCCGGAAATTATAGTGAAGCAGATGCAGAGAGTAAACAATGTTAATTTAAGCAAACCATTCCGGCCAAAAAAACCTAAAATACATTTGCTGCTCATATGTCTAAATCAAGATCACGGATAGGACGGATAGTGGAACAGGAAGAAGGCTGCAGACCCCCAAGTGGAAAGTTATTTAACAATGTGCTCAGAAACAAGAATATTGGACTCATTCTGACTCAGTCGGTTTTACAAGTAGAAATGTTTTCTGTATCCTGTTGCTGGATTACAAAGCTGAGTGAAGCACGAAGATCGCACACAGGATCTGTGCAGAGGAGGAGAGAAGCATGGAGAAACATGTACACTTAGACAGAACGCTTTGCAGATGATATTTTATCTACGCTTAGTACATGTGGTTATATAAATGTACATTTCAAGATAAATCAGTTTCCCCAATTGGTTTTTTGTATTGAAACAGTTCCTTAAAGTTAGAAGGATTTTAACACCGCATGTAAAGTTCGTTATTGGAAATTGTTGGGAAAGTATATGTTTTTAAAGACCAACAATTTCTATAAATATTCAGCCAACTCTAATGCAAGAATACATAATTTATAACTTTGACTAAGCTACTCTTTTACACACCCTTCTACACTGTTCATATTTTGCGCTAACGTACACAAACATCAGTGCAAGCCGCATGTGCTGACTGTTCTGTTGTGTGTGTTGGGAGAGCGCGGATCCGCGAGGAACCGTTGCAGAAAAAACAGCGGCAGTTACCTGGCTTACAGTCGTCAGTCGTCAATGGCCGGCACCAGGACATGTTACCGATACGTCTTGGTGAATGGTTGGTTGTGCAAGTAACATTGAGACAAAAAAGATATGTTTAGGCAGCTTACCACAGGACATCATACTGCAATGTTATCCTGAAACAAGATCATCCCCATCTATTTCATTTAATCCAATTAGCTTCGTATCTGCATTTTATCAACTTCTCATAGATTTCATGCAATGTATTTATTTCCTAACGTTGAGTAAGTAATAAGCATTGCAAAGCTGTCCACAGGTAGCTTCACTTAAACTTTGAGCTCTTCTGTCAATCTAAACTACAAGTTTTATTGGACTTATGGAGCTTTGGTCATGGCATTTAAGGATGATCCCAATTTGTCTGGGATACCAGTAACAGAGCAGTACCATTGTTACTGATTTCTAACCATTGAGACAAACATCCCTCCAACTTCATGAAATAGGTCAACAATGGTGTATATCTTTGAAACATTGCTTTTGTTATGGACACGCAGGGTTTTTTTTCCAGAATTAGATAACAAAAATGTGAGTCAGAAAACTAATACTGTCTGTTGAGAACGCGCTCATGCCAATGCGACCTTACCAAAGGATGAAATTCCATCACTTTCAAAACAATAACTAATCAAAAGCACAGCGTGGAATTCTTTTGTTCTCTATGGTTTTGCAAATTTCCAAAATGTTACGAATTTTAGGATCTGATGTAATCATACACACATCTCAAAATTCCGAAAAAAGAGTCCCCAACTTCGCCTGGTGTGTATGACACTCTACATCCAATGCTACATTTCGTTCCACTGTTAGAAATCCAGTAATATCCTTTACTTAAGATCAATGCCAGCTGCAAGTCTCAATAATGAAGAAAATAATGGACTGGATTACAACAGAAAGAATTTCCGGTGTTCAGTCGACTTGTAGACAATAGTCGCTAAACACTCTTCGCATCCATCTCTGTTAATCTGATTCACAGACAATATGGCTGACACAGAGATTACATAGAGATATCAATGAGGCAATTGAATCACAGACGACAGGTTAATCGAGAGAGGTCTGTGTGGTGTGTGTATACCTTCTATTGCGACATCACATCCAACATGTTAAAAAGAACACTTTACGACCACTCTGTTTTGAGACCACGTGTCATTTGTGAGCATAAATTACAACACCGTAACTACAACTACATTGATTGAAGACAATAAACAGACATTGTTGGTGAATTAAAACCATGCACCTATGATAATGGATATGATTACATCAAGCTTGTTGTATCATCTTGAGACTCTACGTTGTAAAATACCGACTATGTACAACTGAAGCTTCCGACTATGTACAACTGAAGCTTAGCCAAGTCTTCGTCAATCAGCGCGTTTTCCCAGCCATGAACGCTTGTGCGGAAAAGACGTTTAAGAGGAGTTTGCGTTTATTTGGTTGGTTAAGCCACTAATGCAAACGATAAGAATTGGCGTTTACGTCAGTGACACAAGCGTTTATGGTTATGAAAACGAACTGAAAATTATCGAAGTATCAACAGTCAAAATGTGTGCACAAAATATATCGAAACTACTGTTTGGTTCAATCTACTGAATATGAACTCACTGTTTCAGTGTTCAGCATGTTTGACATGTCAATCCTAAAGGGAGTAATCTAAGCAGAAGAGGTAGTGAATATATCCCGTATTCCATGCCTTGCTCCGACAGTCCATATCTCTAACTGTTGGCATTTCACATGTCTATCAGCCTGGGGAATACATTGTCTTATGGAGTAGTTACTCCGGTGGGGATCATGACATGAATGTTGATACTTCATTCCCTTACAATAGCATTTGTGTGGGACTTTTTTACTAGTAAATATTTCTGTGAAATTACATTTGTGCCGGGGATAACACAAGCTACGCTAGCTGTCTCTCGCTAGCTCCGCCCATATTACCCCAGCTTTTACCCGCATGAGGCTAAGAGGGCATTAGGAGCCCAGACACCACAGAGTACACAGCTACTAAGCAATACGTAAGAGGGCTAGATAGCCAGTAATTACGCACACGAGCTTACATACTTACTGCATTTGCATGCCTGTATAGCTGACAAACTCACCTCAGATATTATATTAGATGTGTAACCCTTTTTTTTGGTTTCAACCTGCGTGCGTTTCAATACGCTCTGATATGCGTGAAAAACGCCTGACGAATCCGGGCGGATAAGTATTCGACTATTGTGGCCCCACGCTGATTATTTTGCAATCTGCATGTGCAATCTTAATGTGTACATTGACTTGCAAGTCACAAACATATGTACTATAGCTCCCACATAATAAAAATACTGCGTGGTGTTGAAGTAGGTTGTGTGTCAAACCTTTTAATTGGGGGTGCGAGGCGTATAAAATGAAAAAATAAAAACACACAACGAGTTATCCGTGGCTTTAAAAGTGTGGCTCATATTCAGTCAGGGAGTATCATGTCCAAGAACATCAACATCGATTTTATTGTAAACTCGTCATAAAATGCAAACAAAGTTGTGTTCAGGGTCAAAAAACTAATCTTGGTTTTATTTCAACAAGTAGTGAACCGCTTCATGAAATATTGACGAGAAACTATTGGCACTTTTACCAGTTCATGGTAGACACATAGAGAAGTGTTATTGAATATATATATTGTTGGACGTCCTTCAAAGGACCGCAATTACTTTTACCGTCACAGTGTCATCAAAGGACCGCAATTACTTTTACCGTCACAGTGTCATCAGAGAATATGACCATATATATTCATAACTTCAACAATTAGTTTAAGGAAAAGAAATGGGACGATGGAAAAGAAATGGGACGATGCCGAAGCACAGAAGTGAGCAATGGCCGCCTGCAGTGAATGGGACTTTTTGATTTTGTGAATGTTTTGACAGTCGGTGCCTCTTGATGTTTGGGAATTGAAGCAGTCCACAAAAATAGGATGGAAGTTCCAATTTTTTGAGCTTGATGATTTGAAAGTTTCTGTAGACAAAAAGAGGAAATTTCCTAAAATATACTATTTAGAGGATAACTTCCAATTACTGAAAAATAGTGTAATGATGTGTCTGGTGAAATGCTTCATTTTGTTCAATTGAAATTTTTCGCTGTGACCAAATGCACAACTTTGAAATCACTTGGCTTATTAATTTCACACGTATCCCCTAGTGAGCTGAAACCACCACGAAACGGTTGCGCTAAATGTGAAGTATTTGAATCTGGGTTGGTTCACAGGCGCGAGGGGTAGACACGAGAACCGTACCAACAGACCTCCTGATTGTCACACACAACAAGAAGGTGCACAGCCATCTGCTGTATATGAGTACTAAGGGTGCAACAGGCAATTGCCAATTTGGACACAATTAGTGTGTAAGACGTACAGTGTTTACCGGGTAAGTGGCCGGATAATACTTAGCGCTACTTGACGTTACGAAGACCTGTGCTAGTAGCAACCTGTATCATACCAGTAGAAATCTACACCAGTTGCAACATTCAGTGTTGTGTATTCCTTCTTCCAGTCTAGATTTTTTCTTCGTTCGTCAGGATATCATGTCCAAATGCGTAATTTTGACAAAAGAATTAGAGCCCAGTTTGATTTAAATCATTTGTAGGAGAGGCAAGTACATTTAATGTGTACATAACGGTTTTTGTACAACAGTTGTTGGGAGTTCGTTTTTTTTATTCCTGCGCAGACATCAAATACAACATCTATCATCCACACTTTCTTGCAGCCAGACCCAGACAAGAAATATGAATCCACTGAGCTGTATTCCTATTGAAAAGCTCCCCATTTCATTGATTGGTATTTGTTTAATGATATCCCCTTGCTATACAGTATAGATCCCTGACTACTGAAGTATATGGAGAATATCTACATATTGGGCTTCTGTATGTATCCACTGGGTGTTGTATTCGTGTCTTACAGGACCCACAGTTATTGGCTAGTCCATATTCTGACTCTTCTATTTATTTAGAAACTGAAATTCCAAGATGAGTCTGCTTAAGCTATTTAGATGCATTGTATATATCCCTTTGTAGTGTAAAGAGTTCTCATGAATATATTGCATGATTACATTGCAAGAATGTTGCCTTTCTGTAATATGTTGAAACCGAAATCGAAATTCACATCATTCCCCAAAATACTACTTTTCTAAACAGTAACAGGTCAATGGCAGGTAGCCATTCCACGGATATGGAATACATTATACGTTGTATTTCTGAATCATTGGGGGGGGGCACAGTAATTTCTTTCTAAAAAGCCAATTCCTTAATTGTACAAAACATTTTATCCATGAAATCAGTATGCGTACGAGTGGGTGAGGTAGTGAAACCATAAACATTTTTTTTTTTGGTTGATGCAGAAGTACACTCGCGCGCGCGCACACACACACACGCACAGTACTACTGAATGACATCTGCTTACCTTCTAGTTTTTGCTTCTCGGTCTCCTTAATCCTGTAACGTTAAACAAACCAGAGACGATGTAGACGTGTAAAGCAGCTATTTATCAAACACGATTAATCCAATTAGTTAGAAGCCAGTTCTCCTCCTCTTAAACACTAAGTTTACGTTACACGAGGAGAATTGTGAAATCGCCAGATTCTACTCAAGTGGCAAATGTAACGCCAGAGTGATTACGTCCAGGGGTAGAATCTGATTGTTGCCCATTACCATTTTCGGGGCTCAACTTTTATCGCGTAATACAGAGCACCCCGCTTAAGTAGAACATAGATAACTCGTAACATGGTTTGAACTGTTTGAAATGTTCATGTCATACATTTTCTATTCAAATTTGAGTGGTTAACTGGACTTTCTGTTTATCTCGACGTTTTGCGAGTTTCTCTTGAGGTTCGAGTTAAGCGGTATGCGCCGTCTACAAGAGTTTCAACATACACGTTGAACATGAGACGTAAACACTGTGATTCCTGCACTACCATTAACAGATATTGTTCCTACTTAGAGTGGAAGACACTGGTTACCTTTTAAAGTGTTTTACCAATAAGCACAGCTTTGAGTTGAATGCAGCTTCACAGCCATGCACCGTGGAACTCTAATCTTACGTATTGGTTTCAAAACAAGTCATAATGTCAATGGGGATTGAACGGGTCAAAATTTTAGACATCAGGTCATGTGGTCAGAAATTGACACAAGATCACAGAGATTGGTGGTAATGAGTTTTCAGCTGTCACATATTTACGTCTAGATTTGATTTTTTTTCATATTTGCCTAATTAACGAGATAGTCATGTAATCATAGAATGACGGGTCCATCGAATAGCGTCATTAACATTAGGACGTGACGTCACAACAAGGTAAGATTGAATGGTGGTCAGTTTTTCATGACAAGGACCACTACGTCTCACCGAATTTCAGCAGGGAGTGAGAAATATTTCAGTTTGGATTGCCATAATCCAGCGATGCAGGTGCCCAAACGACTAACCTAATTTGAATTTTATTTGATTGTAGTTAAAATTAGGTGCAAGCTAAGTGAAAGGTACTAGAGTGATCCAGTCTCTAAAATTGACAATCTTTCTCGTGTTTCCAAAAGTTAGGTTAGCACGAATTTATTTTTGAAACACAGGTATCCCTGAGTGTCATGGGTTCTCAATGTCGCCGTTCACACCTCAGGACTGTGGAATATCAACAGTCCAGCATGGATCCATGTCATCGTAAGAAGGCCTGTGGGGATGATCTCAATTTGCCTGGGATGGCAGTAACAGAGCAGGACCATTACCATTGATTTCTAACCATTGAGACAAACGTTCCATGAACTTTATTACATGGGCCAACAATGTTAGATATCTGTGACATGTCACATTTGTATGATTGTTACATAAATAACGTTGGCATGTAAGGGGTTCGAATTCAATAAACATATATGTGTTGTGTTTACAGAATATTGTGACAGTGTTGCCATTGAGATGATCCATGATTTTGTACGTGAGTACGTAAACTTTCTTCCCCTGCACAAATTTCTGTCATTATAAAAATATGCATAAAGTTTACTGTTACAACGCGTGAAGCCAGATGGATATACCATCTAGCGTAAGGTACCATTGGGCCTTTTGTTTTGTCAGTAAAAACTTTACCAAATCTGTGCCCCTGCTGGAAAGCTAATATTTGTTCGATATTTCCATATGTGTTATTGAAAATGTTTGCTAGCACATCTGTAGGCTGACTTCTAAACATTTAGTTAAAAAAAAGCCTGATGAAAAAGTGCATTGCTTACAATTCCAATAGCCTCAGCAAAGTAACTTGTCCATTCCTGACTGAGAAGTTAACACAATTCAAAGAGTGACTATTGATCTTGTAAAGTATCCAGACATTACAATTTCTATTCCCAATGGACAATTTTTCGTTTGTGGGAATTGATTTATAATCTTCAACTTTTGTTGAGATTGTTTATTGTTTACTTGGGAATAATCAATCAATTTTTATCACAGACGGAAAACATCAACTGCACAATTGATACAGTTGTTCAATTAGGTCTGTACTCTGGAGATACAACTGAAAAGTTTCCTCATTTGTTTTGTAATTTACTTTTGTCAATCATCTTTTGATGCTTTCATTATGAACAGTTAACTGTCTAACTTATCTCGCTTTGTAACTTGTCTTCTGTTGCATCATTTTGACATAATTCCTGAAATATAGTTCAATTGATTTCAGAATGCCCGTGTATTTTCAAAACATGGCGCACGCCTATTGTAATGGCGCATCCTTTTTCAGCTGATTTGCAGTTTTATTTTTACTCGTGGTATGTGTTACTGGTGACATGCTGATACAGAGATACTCTATTTATGTCAAAATTTTAGATGGCCAGGAGTAGTAGTCTTGTGATTAACTTCATACAAGCCTAACTATAGCTAACCGTAATCACATTATTTAATTCCATCATAGTTCAGAAGATGACAGTTGCTGATTTGCACATTACAGTCAGAGGAGAAAAACTCTAGTTTGCAAAGCCATGAATGTTTCTCTTGGTGTAGGGTTGTTCCAGTATGAAAGAATTTTCAGACTACCCAGGCCCTGGGAGGCAGTTCAGCTGTGTATCAGTCAATAACATTTAGACGGAGTTCATCACATTAATTCTATCTGATCATGTGCTGCCCCGGTCCAGACCTATGTCAGCCACAGATTGCTCAACCAACTGATTGAGATGTAATGGACAATAGATCATCCACAAGGAAAATGATCTGCGGAGTAAAAAAGTAAAAAGCTTTTGGAGCAAAAACCGGAAACGTATTACTCCTATTTTGGACTTAGTGTGACCAGTATGGTCCCCATAGGTTTTAAATCCAGGATGGAAACTAACAGCAGTGCTTGACGTTCAAGTGCCTCACAATACGAATGAAAATACAGCGTCAAGCATGTATCGTCATTGATTTAAAACAATTTGCATGTTTCAAGCAAATATGCATCTGTAATTACCAGAGCAAATTTGCCTTTTGTAAAACAACAATTATTCCAGTAAACAGTTTTGCCTTTATGAAGGGAGAAAAAAAGTCTTCTTTATTGCCAATTACCAAATGGATCTCCCATACAAGATTCAAGTCCCCTGTGTTTCATTTTGCTACTCCCGGGGAAGTGAATTGTGAAATTCATGTGCAGGAATGTGCATGTAATTGTTACTGCTTCCCTTCAGTTTTACTTATGACATCATTTCAGCCTCACAGATCATTCTACTAAACAACAAATCAATCTATTGAGCAATGAAAATGCTCAAGAAGCTCTAAAATGCATGCTGGAGGAATTATGTTTGACCATGCTGAGCAAACACATAGATTTAGAGATGCTGAATTGCTTAACACTGCTATTCCTCATGTCTAAAAACGGCTTCTATCAAAATCACTTCAATATAATATGATGTGAATCTGAGTAAATTGAATGGTTTTATTCCATGTGCTCAGAATCAACAAGACTTGATATCAGTTGGTGATGCAGTTTACAGCAGAAATTGAACTCTATTAAACCAAGTCTTATTCTCCTCTCACATCAAACAATAACTTCTCATCAGGAAACTAAGTCCAACCGAATTAATTATCACCATACTCTAATTCTCAAATTCTTAAATGGATCCTACTGCATCTGCTTGTAAGTAATGATAAACATTGGTGATGTGTTATTCTCATGTTATCTCATTTGGCAACTATCTATCGCAATGTTTCCTATTTTCTTTCATGTACATCTCTACCTACTTTATTCATCCATTGAAAATCTGAAACAATATTTTGCTGTGGCCAAAGAAACATGTTTCCCTTTTAGTTTATGCCTTTCCAAAAGAAATGTGAATTGGTTTGCTTTGGCTTCACCCTCTTTAAGGTCACAAGTCAAAATCTGTTTCAGCCATCCCTCTAGCTATTGCTGCTACTTTACTTGATAAAGTATTGTAAGTGGATTAGGGGTAAGTGGCAGCTCAACTGAAATGGATAAAATAACACAATGACAAAGTACCAGTCAACTTAACCTCTGAATAAATCAATAAATCCCAATATAGTAGCCAGGGACTGCAAAGGAAAAGCTGATTTAGGTATATTTCATAAAGATAGTAGGTCCTTGAATTTTGACCTGTAAAATTGATCTCAGTAAGGTTGACTTTGTTGAAAGATAATGTGGATTAAGGAGGAAATTGACCTGCAAATCCTATTTCATTAATCGAGAATGGGATAGTCCAATGAGCCCTTTCATGCCATTCTAAGGAATTTTTTTTCAAAGAATTTAATTTCAAAGTTCCCCAAACATAGAATTATTTTGCATCTACTTAAATAAATTCCCACAAAGTATGTCAAAAAAACAAGCAAATAGTATTGCTACATTTACATAAATGTTAATATGCTCCAAAGTTTAATTGCAATCCATCAGCGGTGCACGGTTATATAGAGCAGAAAGCGAGTTCAAGTCAGAAGTGACCAGGGATTGCACAAATTATTGAGTAATTGCGCATCAGATTCGCCAAAGTCTAAACCAGGGGGTACCATTGGCCTCGTAAAAGGGACAGTAATTCACAAAATATTTGAAAACAAATTGTTCATCATCCCACTGTGTTACCCACGAATGTAAATGCAACTTCATGTGCATTGCAGAGACACTGGAACTGATTGTCCTCAGCAATGTGACATTTTACGATGTTTGTTCTGTACCGTAGTTAAGGAAAGGAATGCCCTTGTCAAAATCACTTTTATATTGATGGATATATTATAACCTTGACCAAAGTCACCTGTTTCGATGGACGATTCTAATGCCACAAACTGGATTGTCTTGTCAATTTATTTACACCAGATTAACATTTCAGGCAAAGAATGTCTCAATCCTCAGGACCATGGCAAAACAAAATGTCATCCACATAGAAGCAGTTCAGAATAGGAAAGATGGATGCGGTAAAATGTCGCACGTTTTCATCTTGAATCGGTTGCACTTAATCACTTGTTACACGGTCTATTGCGGAATATGTGCAAGTAGCAAAATTTCGTTGTTTGTTTTTATCCTTTTGGAACTTCTTTTAATTAGTGTTAATGTTAGAGAACATAAACAATTATACCAATACGTGACAAAGTGGGGAAATGATGGGTTGGTCTTCCAGAGATGACTCGATAAAATTCTAGTCTCGAGACCCGATCTCAAGAACCAGTGCCCCCCCCCCCTCCGCACCACCACCAAATGGTTGCACGCTGGTTCAAACAATTGTCGTCAAATGTGTAATTTGTACGTGGGTTACTCAAAAACACCGTTTTGTCCGTAGGTCACCAATGATCACTTTGAGACTTTTCAGTTTCAACAGCATTTGAAACGATGCAGTGATTCTGTACTCAGTGTTTGCACTTTTTCAGCATACATACAAAACAATATCTTTATCTAATGGTACATTACTTTGTACTTCAGTGTAAATCTAAACATAGATAGTGCAAAACTTACAGCAATCCCATGAGCTTAAAATATATTACTTTATTTCGGCAGATATCATCACTTACTATGTTACAGTTATTAGTAGCACAATGGAGTACGGGTCAGATTCGTTTCTTTCCATATTAATCTTTCCACCCATTAAGTTCATTTGATGCGCGCAAACGGAGTAATACTGTTTATAAATACAATGTACGAATCGAATGTTAATGTTGAGCCTCGAGAAACTCATCAACATACATACATAAGAGAATACAAAAATATCTTTTGTATATACATGGGTGATTATTTTGTTTAAACTGTAATTACTCAGTCAACATACATGTTCACTATGCTATTTGTTTTTCAAGGTATTGACGTGGTCAACTTCGATATGAAGGTTTATTTATTCGTTCTTTTAATGAATTCTTACAATCACAGTGCAGTGTCCTTTTATTTACAGTATTCCATTTGAACGGGCGTCGAAAAGAATCTTGCTATTGTACCGACTGTGAGTGTGACAAGAGTGCTTAAATTTACTTATTTGCATGGAGTTGTTATAATTGTATACACTAACATGACATTTAATTAAACCGCTTTTAAAATGAACGGTCCCGTGTTCATTTGCATTTGAGCAGCAAGCAAGCAACACCCATACATAGAAGGTAGAACATTTGGAAAGGGTTGGATACACACTGTGCTGTGACTGGTTCAGAAAATGAATCAATTTGTCAGTAGAATTTCCCTTTAATGTGGACATTGGCTCCAGCTGACTGGTCGCACAATCAAAACACGCAGCCCTGTTGTGAATGTGACACCTATACTGTGACTAATTGCAATCCATATTGTTTCGATGCTCTGAGCTCATCTGGTGTTTAACATTTTACATTTCCAGAGTAAAGATGCCCAGCCACTAGTATTACCAGTTTCATTTCGGGATTTCATAAAAATGTTTTTTTCATCCTCAAAGGAAAGAAGGTTTGCTCCGTTGTTTTGAGTCTCAGAGGATTTGTATAAAGCAGTAGGAAGTTTACATGTTACATAATGCATCCTCGTCCCGCAATCGATTGGTTTCTTTTTCCAGCTAAACGGTGGGTTGGTCAAGCAGTGTATTTGTCTTCCTACGGGAGACCAAACAACAAAATTTTATCAGCAATATCATACAGGTCAACCGTATTTGGTTCGATGCTTACTTTTGCATCATCTAAAGGCTGAAATTAAATGTTCAGCTGCGCTTTTCAGCTCCCATTTCTGGTAAATTAGTATGATAGACTAATATTGTATTAGTATTTACGTTATCAATTTGTACACGTTACACCTCGTGAAGACGCACTTGATACACTGGCTACGTTCCATTAGTGGTACCACAGCATTTGCCATGGGCAAAGATGCCGGATACTAAGTTTATCAAAGCTGCAGGCACATATTGTTTACAAGTGTAACGTACATAAAATGTTCCAAAGATTCCATTCTCACGAGGCACCAGGAACCTTCTTGTCAGAATGAAGTTATTTTTATCAATTTTAGCCTGTGAAGCATTTAGCCCATCCGAGCAACATGGGAAAAAATCATTGCCATTGCTACTATTTTAAGAAATTTCAGTGTTCACATGTACAGTCATTTGTGGCATTTAGAAGAAATGTTCTGTGAAGCTGAACTAATATGATAAGTAAAACTGAAGGGAAGCAGTAACAATTATATGCACATTCCCGCAACATAAATTGCACGTAAATTTCACAATTCACTTCATTTATTGCGGCAGAATGAAACACAGGGGATTTTGGATACTGCTCGGTAGATCCATTTGGTAATTGGCAATAATGAAGACTTTGTTCAGCTTCATTCGTTAAGAAGTAAAAGGATTCATTGAAATAATTGTTGTTTTACAAAAGGCAAATTTGTTCTGGTATTTACAGATACATATTTGCTTGAACATGCAAATTGCATAAGTGAATAGTGCCTGATTTTGCTGATGGTACGACACAGTTGTGCAATAGGACAGAGACAATCGGTTAGCATTGGCGGGCGCGGGAGGCGCTCCCCCCCTTCCCCACGGGCCGGAATTTTTTTTATTTTCATGCCGTTTTTGCCAATTTTCTCCCAATTTTTAGGGGTTTTTCGAAAAACTTTGGGTTGCCCCCACCCCCACGGGAAAAATCCTGGATCCGAGCCTGTGTAGCAAGAGTAACGTGCAACCAAATACGGGTTTGCTTTGAACGACCATATTGTGTTGTTTCATTTGGCGAAAAGTTTAGCGATAAAATATCGCTAGCTCTTCACGATTGTTCGCTTGTAATTAAAAATGTTTGCAATATATAATTAGTACATAGTGGTTTTTAGCCAAAATAGCATTGGAATATGAATTTCGTGAGCTTATATTTAAATTGGTCAAAGGCCAGATTGGTTTGAATGATCACAAGTCTTTATCGGTACCATTTTACGGAAAAAAGTAGCGAAAAGCAAAGTTAATGAAGTAATTTTGGAATTTGCATACTCTGTGTGTTTTAAGAATTTGCTGATTGGTTTACTTGGAAAGAGAAACTTCACAACCAATAATTCGATTTATTTCAATATTAAAATACATTAGATAGAATTTCTTTAACTCAGGTCACTTACCACTTTGGACCCAAGATCATTTTCCATGTGGATGTTCTATTGTCCATTACATCTCAATCGGTTGAGCAATCTGTAGCTGACATAGGGTCTGGACCGGGGCAGCACATGATCAGATAGAATTAATGTGATGAACTCCGTCTAAATGTTATTGACTGATACAGCTTGAGCCTTTACAGCTGTAATTTCACGGTTAAGTCAGAGGAGAATCAGTAGAAATTGTTCAATGAATCTTGCAAGAAAACTGTGAATAATTTAAATTTAATCATATCCTGCGCTGTTGTGTAATCATAAAAAGCAAAGCAAAGGAAGCGTTCAAAAACATCCGCGATAATAAACTATTATTAATAGTAAGGAAGTAAAAGAAACAAAATGAGGTTCTGTTACAGAAGCTGTTTGGGTGTCCGCTTAACCCTCCTACACATGGCACGCTAAATACACACCGAAAAAGCAGTGAGTCATGAGACGATTTCTTAGACACTGGGTATCGTTGATGGCTCTTTCAAGAAACTTACATCCGCAAAATAGTAAAAAGATGTTCTGACCAGGCTAAAGAACTGTGGCAACACCCTTGGCTCCAAACACATATCCATGGTGAATAGACATTGATATGCGAGTATCTTTAAATAAGCAAAATGCGGCGTTGGAATGTAACGCTTCAATTTACCGATCTGTGAGATTTATTTTTGTAACCCAAGCGATTCTGCCCCATCCCGGCATTGATCTGTGTGGGATTCTTGTGTTGTTTCCTCAATGTCTCCACTTGGTCATGAATTCTATTGCTGTTTGAAAGAGGAATATTGTATTGCCTAAGTAAACAGGCCAAGCTTGCCACTTGCTGATTGAAAACATTGCCGAAAGAGCGTTTGTTTTATTTCTGTCGAGGGGAAGGGGGTACATTTCTTGCTGACTTCATAAATTATTTTAATCGATATTAGATTTTTAAAAGATCCCAATGTTAAGTATATTTTTTATATTATTTTAATCACCTAGTGATATGCTAAAATTTCCATAAACTGCTTTACAATAAGGCAAGAAACAGCACCTTTTTGAAGTCGTTAATTGTAGTATACTTCTGTATTGCTTGGTCACTACATGATAATCTTATTTTTGTAAATACATTTTTTACGTTGAAATCAGATTTGTATGGAATTAAGGACATTTCTGTTACATCTGCTCTCAGATCGCAAACATTGATCTGGAATGGAAAAACGGGTTGGTATGACTTTGTGACATTGGTTCATAAGTGTAACATTTCCATCAGTTATTACATTGTTGTACCAAATGAACCTAATGGATGGATAGATTAATATGGAAATAAACCAATCTGACCTGTGATCCATTGTGCTACTAATAAATGCAATGCCAAAAGTGATGATATCTGTCGAAATTAGCCTCGCATGCTAAATGTATAGCAAGTGCAATGATCAGCTTTGATCTTCCTCAATGTAAACTGACTGATTCAGTGATGAAAATGTATTGAAAGGGAAATCTTTGTTGGTTTTACACATTTTAAATCTGAATTAACTTAAGAGTCTTGACATGAAAAAGATGGAAACGTGATTGGTTCTTGTGGATGAAAAATCAAAGCCAGCCAATCATTTATCATCGTGAAGTTGCCTAAGACACAAATACCAAAGACAAATGGCATCCATCTCTTGTAATCTCTGCTGCTTCAGTATGCCTGAGTCCCACTTGTAAAAGTCCCAAAAATATTTATGCCATGAATTTAATGGGCAAACTTTTGTTATAAAATAATCTAGAAATGATCTGATGTGGTATTTTAATCCTGAATGGTATTTTGTGGTTCAAAAGTAATCTATTGCTTAGTGCTCAATAAATTTTCGCACCAAAAAAACTTGTATGGAAACTTAATTTTAAAGTTCAAAAATTAAAAGGTTGTTTCTTTCAGTTGTTCAACAACATAAAATAAGTGAGTGACCAAAAAGCATTCTATTCTAATTGAGACAAACCTGACATAAACAAACATTGATAAAAGGCCCAAATAAAAGAATTATCCATCAATATGAGAATATTAAGAATTTTCTGATAATTAATTCGGTTGGACTTAGTTTCCTGATGAGAAGTTATTGATGGATGTCAGAGGAGAATAAGACTTGGTTTAATAGAGTTCAATTTCTGCTGTAAACTGCATCACCAACTGATATCAAGTCTTGTTGATTCTGAGCACATGGAATAAAACCATTCAATTTACTCAGAATTTTCAGAATTGAATCTTGTTCACTGGGAATTTTAGTGCAGAACTTTGTTTTTGGCTTTTCAATTAACTTCAATTCGAAGCATTACACCTATCATTGTCGAGTCTCTAACTTGGTACTCCGCCTTTTTAGGCAAGTACTCGTCAAAGGCAGTTTACAAGTACTCCCTCAGAGAACTCACCCCTTCGTGAAGTGATTGGAACACGGTCAACCCACATCCCAGGCTACATTGAAGGCCAGCACACTCAATATTGTTTCTCAGCATTTGTTGGTACGAATTGTAGTGAGGCTGTAATTTACTGAGATTTGGCCGACAGCACTGGGAGTCGAACTAGGATCGCCTGCTTCTAAGCCGTTCGGCAACAGCTTCCATTAGATAACTTACTTTTAACATGTTCTTTTTGCAAGATTTGCCATTGTATTGTTTCGCAAAGTTTTCCGTCTCGACTAGAGTTAGTGTTGTTTGATTGCAACAGGAATTGATTGCATCAGGAATAACTTAGGAATCTGTTGCGGAGGGGACACGTTTTTTCTTGGCCTTTTCTCGTTACGTGACCACGAGGATGACGTAACCTCTTACGTAACCGTCCTCTCCGGAACAAAAACTACGTCTATTGTATATACCGGATTTTCACGTAAATAAGCCCCCCTATTTAGAAGACCATGGGCTTATAGTTGTGAAATAATTCACGTTTATAAGCCCATGGGCTTATAACAAAATTTCCAGAGTAACTACCAAAATTTAGAAAAGTGTGCTAAATAAGGAATCATTGTCTTCAATAAAATACTTAAAACATTATCATCAAATTAAATTAATGCATTTTGAAACATTAGAAGGATGAAAAATACATTTGTATAATGTAGTTTGTTAAATTTGTAAGTATGCACTGTGCATCTCAGCAAACATTGATTCAACAGACAAGGACACTTTCACACCTATAAGCCCATGGGCTTATATTCCAAGCTGTGTTTATATTGCAAATTTTGGCCTTTTCATACCTATAAGCCCAGGGCTTATTTACGTGAAAATCCGGTATTATGTAATACTCAAATGTGTCGTTTTTTCAACCGATTGCTGAAGAGATTGTCTTCTTTACATATCAAGTGGGAATTGCTAGAATTTGGTAGATTTGTTCAATTCATCTGTAAATTTTATTGAATTAAACAGAATTTTTGTTTTCGTGAATTTCAGAATTTCTTTCCAAAGGAAATAGAATCATGCGGTAAGAAGAGAGTAGCCTGAACTGAAAAATGAAGCGCAGTTCAAAATGTAGCGCTAAAAAATTAAAACACTTTACAGTCAAGATACTGCGGATGATATTGTGGATGATTTCCATTGTTATTTATGGATCCTATTCCGCTATTTACAGCAAATTATGTGTTGTATAGCTCTACATGGCAGCATTATTGACACAACAGCCTAATAACGACTGCCATCTTTACCGGCTTTACAAAAACATGGAAATTGTATGTGTTAGTGTTTTTGCCATAAAGATGTCCCGGCCAATTAGATTTATGAAATAAGCAGTCTTGATTACTTCCAGGTCATGCGGAAAAAAACAGCTTTACATAACCGACATAAATCGGCAATAAAATGGCTGTTCCATTTAGATGTTACCAAACTTGACTGCGCTTTAACTGCGAAAAGTAAATCAAATTGACTCAAATAATTATATTTTCTCCAAGGCAATTTCATTCAGTTCTATTTAAAACAACGATTGCTACTTAAGACATATAAAAGCTTATTTGAAAGACAACTAGATTGACTGCCACCCAAAAAATAGAATAGTTCACCACTTGATTGCTTCAAACACCCACAGTGGAAAGATTCGACGAGCAGATAGGATTGTTAGCGATTCAGTTGTACTCCTCTGAGGAAAGAACTTTTATGCAATGAAACTAGCGGGTCTTTCACAGGGAATGAAGCTCTTACGCTTGATTGAAATCATTTAATGAGACAGTCCTCTGGCCGCGTATCTGGGGAATTGACACGTCCAACTCTTGATCCAGTATTACTCTACTGCTGACCACCATTAGCTTCTTTTGTTTATGGCACGCTACTGTACCTATCTATCTTATTGTTACGAATACTACAGTTTGACATAATTTTTACTTTAACATGGTATATAGGATATTGTTATGTAAATAGAAACAATGTTTTAGTCTAACTTACTGTGGTATCACTTGTTTCGCACAGTCTTCAACCCTGTCGCCCACACGGAAAGGTGTCTGAAGCAGTGTCGTCGAGGGCTTTTTACCAGGAGCTTGGCCAATTTTTGGTTAGCAATGGCTCAAGTCGTCAGATGTTTTCGGAAAAAGCCCCAAGACACTTAAAAAGTGTCGGCAACACCACAAAACCTTCTCGCCTATACAGAGAACGGAAATTCCCTCTCGGGAATTTGGTCAATGAGTATCACATACTCCTTCACAAACGAACTAACATTATCACACCTAACTAGATTAGTTGCACTAGATTTGGCACTTAAACATAGGCACCTATCCGCTACAGATTGAATGAATGGTTGCTAAGATAATTTGTGAATAAAACCTTTACAATTATAACACTGGGGAATTTATAACCTTGTATTGTACTGGTGCACAACTCTTTGTCAAAAGAGTCATCCCGAACAGGCAATTTGCAGAAAGGCAACAGGTCGACAAAGCAGTTAAAGTTTTTACAGTGCAAATAAGAAAGACGTTCCTCGCTTTAAAACCAGGCATCGTTTACTCGTTAGACTTGACGTTTTGTATTGTTGATCTGAAAAAAAATTATTCATTTTCCCTTGAAATGCACCCTAGCCTGGTGTCCAAAATGGCATTGGACAAGGAATGCATATTTTGACTAACGTTGTTGGAGTATTTATAATGAACATTCAGCTTTAATTTGTATTTTTAACACAGTGTGTTTCGCCAAGAATGCAAAGTGTCCTGTCGAGGTGTCTTGACGTCAATGAGGCTTACGACAAAGGGTTGTAGCCCGTATGCACTAAGTGTTCGGCTTAATCCACTGATGGGATCGCGTGCACTTTACAGTAGTTAATGTCCACCCACGGGGAGAACCTGTTAATAAACGATGTTACGTTTGGACCACCCGTTCTATATTGTTTGTGTGGGAATCCCAGGGAGTATATTTCACAGTGAGTGGTTATATCAAATCAAAAGTGCATATCAGTGTACTGGATGTGTACACCACCGAAGTAAGAAAGTTGCTAAAAGCTTAGGTCCCGTAACTGCAATGGGCCTATGCAAACGATTGCTGCCAACAATTTCAATCGAAAGAACCTATTCAGCGAATTTACCCTGCCCTCGCCAAATGTGTAATTTTTTGCGCTGTTAGGGTATTCCCTCTGTTGACTATTGGATGTTACAATTATATAAAGTTAGGTTTTTAATTATGTTCCTTTTAGAAGGGGGTTCGCTTTCGGATTTGGCGAGTAATGTAAAGTGTACCCATCATAGCGGCGCTATTGTACGGAACGGAAAAGGAGCCAGCATAATTTTACATCAGTAATTGTAGAGACATCCTGTTGCAATTCCCGATCATTATTATAAGTCGTCGGAACTTCATCACACATAAGGCGTGTAGCTCCAATACCCTGCATCTGGATGGCTTTTTGACTCAATCAGTCGGGTCTATTGGTGGTGTGAATGTCGTCCGTATGTTATCTTTTCTTACTGGTAACAAGATTGAGCAGATAGCTCCAAGGACGTTTCTCTCCTTCAGTACACGTCCATCCACGGCAAGGTCAGTTGGCAGAATTGGATTGGATTTTATTGAATATTCTGGGATTTTTATTTTGCATCTGAATTGTTACGTTCAGTACAATCTATTTTATGTCTTTTGCTGTTTTTGCTATTTGGATTTAATTCAGTTAATTAATATTAATATGCTCGGATTAATCTAACTCTTGCATGAATTTGAAGACCTGACAAACGGCCGGCGCGCAGTTATGAATTTTTTTTGTATACACTCTTCAATTCGATATGCTTGCGCTAAACGTCTAATTTGCAAGTAAATTGCTGGTAAACTTTCATCACTAAGAACTCGGCGATCACTTTCACTGCCCAAAGTTAAATTACCTCGCCGGTGTCAATAATCAAAACAGGCTAACAGTAAAGAACAGCTAAGAAATTCTAGGTTGACTCGCTTTGCATTAACTAGAGATGTCGCTAGCTGTAGAAGTGGTCGTTACAACGTGTTCCTGCAGTTTCTGTCGTAAATAGTGCCTGTCGAGATTTTTTAGATCCGTTAGGCTATTCTAATTCTAGTTAGTAAAATTAAAACATCAATATTAACAACAATGCATAGAAACGTCATAAATACAGGGATATTCAGAATAATTACAAAAGAGATTACCATTTTACTAGCAAATTTATTGTGGAGCAAAATAATTTTTATACTAATTTTGTTTCTTTATTATGATTAATTTTAATACTTACTCCAAATGATATAATTCAAATAGCTTGATAACATGGAGTAATAGATGATTGTATTTTTCCTATTTTCAGGACCTCAGAATGCTCAACCAGCTGAGGATGAAGAACAACCAGAAATCAACGATGGTACAGTTGTCCCCGGATATATCGATATTTTTGGTGCGGGAAAATAGCATTGATATAAGCGGGATATCGATATAAGCA
>JBCAUI010533017.1:0-11222 GCA_038406195.1 Haplosyllis anthogorgicola | reverse complement strand
GGGGGGGGGGGGTCCCTCCCACGCCCCCCTAGATCCGCCAATGTATTGCGAAATTAGCCTATTGTGCAACCTACACATGAAAATACAATTGTGAAAGATTACTCAAGGTGGTATGATTCAGCAACCTTTCCACAATATGGAAATTTGCTATTTCTTGGTATGTTAGTATATTTAATTTTCACCAACAATAGAACTTAATAATGTGCTAGCTGCAGTTGATTCATAAGTGTTTCTTGTTGCCAACGAAGTTATAAGGAAATTAAGAGATGCTATAACTAAAGAAATTACCATCTTTTATACATAATGTAAATAGAAACCAATATTCAAGGACATTCAGAAGATACATCAACAGGAAATATTGACAATGAAGAATAAATTATAATACGATTAGGAGTGATGGATACATTTATAACAACTGTTTAAGCATCAGGAACACAAACTGCGCTCATCTGTCATCCGACAATAAATCTGTTGCTTGGTAACATCATACCAGCTTTAGCCTGATTCCATGGTAATGGGAGTAGAACAATGGCCTCGTGCTCTACCCTGATAAACCTAATGATAATTTATATGTCTTCTTTCTGAGACCAAACCGCATTTTATTGGTAATACATGTGTAGCTATGAAGGTTATCAGTGATTGACTACTTTGGTAATGGAGTCACTTTGCTTCATTGTTTTTACAAACTTGAAGCTAATTGAAATTAAGTCAAGTTAACTTTTGTGTTACTCAAGTTGCATGGTTACTCATTGCCCAGGCACAAGGTGATATCTTACCCACAGTAAAATGGTTAAGAAACTCGCAACATGTGGTCAATTTGTCATCAAAGTACATTCTACATGACTAATTGGGGAACTTTTGCAGTAACAAGCAAGAACACCCTTAACCTTCAACTAAGGAGGGGAAAAATCAACCAAGGTATGGGAGGGATGCACACCCTCCAAAAATAACTGACTGCTTATTACGGTGGCATCTTTATCAGTAAATAACCAAACTTAACTACACTGTCAATTAACTATAATGTGATAATCGAAGTTCAAACCAGAGAGCATCAGTGGCTTCAATGAATATTGTCTCAATTTGCTTGAAACAGAATTTAACCGCACATAACATACATGATAGACTAACCGACTATCCAAGTTCCCCTTGTATATACATTAGCTCTGTAGTTATTACCTAGGAATTACGTGTGTGGGTGGAAGCTAAGCCTGTGGAGTCCCAGTTTATAAGGACAGGTAGCTGAATCAAAAAAACCATCATCATTATCATGCATCAAAGACTTTGCTTTTTTACATTGTGTGACTAGAAGTTATTATTTCTATGAGGCCCAACAGGTAGTCTGTCTCTCTCTACTGGAATCCGAAGCTGCCTTGGTGCAGCGGTTCGAATGCTTCGGGTGTCAACCACATTAATGTCTATGTGACACGAAACAATAATGGATCTAATAACAGATTCTTGAATAGATTTCCACATATGAATAAAACATCACCTGCTAGATACAATAGCGGACTCAAAATATTAATCCGGGAGTAGGTTGCCATGTTTGTCATTATCGCATACTGTTCCGAAAACGATCCTGTTGATTTCAGTTAGGCAATGATGCAGTACATGGAAGGATATTTATTATATGATTAAGTGTGCTAACGCAAGCTTGTTCCGAAACCAAGACTCAAATTCATAGTGAAATAGTTCTGTGAGCATTAGCGGATCCAAGGGGGCGCAAGAGGTGAGCACGCCCCCCGTACAGCCCATATTTTCTTCATTTTCATGCAGTTTTTGGCGATTTTAACGCAAAAAGTGGGCAAAAATTGGGGCGCCCCAAGATTGGCGCCCCACCGTACGAGAAATCTTGGATCTGCCAGTGGTGAGGACATTTTATATACACTAAATTAGACTAGAATATTTTCAAAGGTAAAATACACACATCAAAACCGAATTACACGCAAACGTGAGGTAAAGTAGATCGATCCTAACGCACAAACAGAAATATCTGTTTAAGAAACACTCAACACGCAACATACCTTGTATGACGAATTTGCATTTCTCCTTTCGTCCCAGTATCCTCCTACTGTATGATAGTAAACCATCGGAGCATCCATCATCTCCAGCCTGTCGGTGTCGCACAGGGAGTTGGATTGTTTTTCCCTCAGAGGACCAAACTTGAGCTGGTACGTGTTGGTTCCACGGTGAATAAACTGTGAAAAGAAATGAATAAATTTAAAATGCCACAGATGTGTTCTAGAAACGAAAAATTTAACTTTGCATCTAGCTGAAAATTAACTTTCTCCGGATACGCAGTCTCAACACGCAAAACTTTTTTTTTGAGAGAGAAAAATGGCAGATTGATCTGAACAGGTTTGAAAGAAGGCGTGAGAAATGTGTGTCTGTTGTGATAAATGCAGCATTTATGCGGTGAATGTGGTTTTAAATAATTGGGCCGAGACTACAGCTGGAAGAATTGCTGCTTACGGAACGTTTCAAAGTCAAAAATCGAGTCTGAAAAGAATCAATTTGCTGGTTACACAGTAAAACAAATATCAAAAGATACGAGGTTAAAAAACCCCCAAAGAATATGATACATGTGATATCATTGATACTTTACCTGGATACAGGTAAATTTGTTTTCCGTAGATTCATCTTCCCTAGAGACCAGAAACTTGTTGTTGGGTAGTTTCTTTACACAAGTGTACGTGTAGGATGTCGCTATCTCCTCCGAGTAACGCCTGCGCATGTAGTCCATCCGCATATCATGTTCTCTGAAGGTGACGCGTCTGTACAGATGGAAAATACCATCTGCGCTATCTGAAAAGAAAAACGTGTTGGGTTAAAACAAAACAATGATAAAAGACAAATTGTCTTCAAAAGACTGAAAAATGGGACAATCAAGATGAGGCGTCAGGTTTTATTGTTTAATTTTATTCTGCAATAGTTTGCATATGGTCCCATCAAACCCTAAACATCTAAATGGAACCAGAATTGTTTTCTACAGGCTGGGACATAAAAAATGGCGAGTTAAAATTTCATTCATTCGTGGGTAGTGGGACTTGTCCCAACAGTTCCCCAGAAATCGCCCCCGGAATTATTTTATAATGAATAAATTCAAAGACCTTCAATTGCTTTTTGAATTCCTTTTATACTTTTTGAGGCAATTTGTAAGAGAAAAGTAGACAGATTGCCTTTTCACTAATTTGAACAAATCTCAAAGGGACGGTTTCTTTAGCATGTAAGTAGAGCCTGGGGAGGAGACATATAAATTAGGATCAGTTGTTATCCAAACCTGATGAGAGTATTTTCCAGGGCCATTCAGTAGTTCTCAATGTCTCAGGAAATGAACACGGTTCAGGAATATCCTCTTGTGACTCGGTTGTAGTGGAGAGCATGCCTGATAGCAGCCACAGTAACAATGTCTGAACTAAAACCCTGTTCAAGTGCTCCAGCAGATCCATGGTAATTGTTTTGGCATTCACTAGCAGATTACATGTACATGTGACTGTTGGTATTCTTGGTCAGTGACAGTTACAATTCCGCATTAGAGTCATGATGGTCGTTTCGTGGCAATCTTGTGGCCTTTGTCTCGTCTTTCTGACAAATGTAGAATTTATTTAATAGGAGTGGTAACTTTAGAACATCAGGTCTTGAATGTGTAATAATTGTATTATCAGCAATTGGAAATACAGTCATCAGCAGTGATACAAGGTGGCCCTATTCGCTCAGCTGTCACTTTGTGAATCTCGGTATTGTGGATAACCCTGGTTCCAGATATTTGCAGTTCCATATCCAGTATTTGAACAGCAGAAGGCACACAACATGTTGGACGCAAAGTCACCTTATTTGCTCGTAGCTCTCAATATTCGTCGTTTAACCACGTTCACACAGCCTTCAAGTTTAGCTGGTTGTGTCTGAAAGTGTGAGAAAAAAGGAAATAAAAAACTGTAACGTTACTGCGTGGAACATGGTGGTAATATTTGCCAGTTAGAGTGTGACATATTCCACATAAAATGGGCTAATTCAACGTATTTGTTATTTTGAGTTTTGTGTTACGCGATATGATATGAGATGATATGTTACGGAATATGACTCTAAAATAAGATTTAAAAAAATTGAGTAGGTTCAACCAATCACAAAAAAACAAACAAGTAAGCACCCAGTCAAAATCCTAAAGAATTAGTTTTGCCTATTTGTCCTTTCCGACACATATTTTTAATGCGTAAACCATAATCTACAGAGCCACCTACCACTGCGTTAGAACATGTACAGTCTATTTTACTCAAGTGGTTCCAATCAACAAAAAGTAGTCCAGTAAGGAAACTGTAGGAATAAAATCTAATTTGTTCTTGATGTGGAAGCTGCTGCTGGGAGCAGGTGATTGTAGGAACTTATACAAGTTGTCCATTAATAGCCTTTTTCTATCAAGCAGCTAGACAATTTCTAGCAAGCTCGTAAGGAGTGAAAGGCATTCATTCACGCTGGGTTACGAAAAAACGTAACTTACATGTAGACTTCTCAAAGCTGAAATAAATCTATTTAAATGCAGTGCCAGAAAAGAACCTGTTTTTTCATAACCTTGCAGTAGTCACGAGAGTCAGTAGATTTCAAAATAAAGCTAGACATTTTTTTTTTTGAGATAAGAACAAAACATACAGTAAACAATTTGGAGAGTACCACAATGCTGACATCGTTTGTGTAGTTGCAATGCTATCCAAGAATACAATTGTAATAATCCACAACGCAAATACATAAAGAATATGTAATAATGCTTTTGGCAAAGTATATCAACAGTTTGCTTGCATTGATACTTACACAGCCCAAATGAAAGTGTAAGGCCGGAGACACACGACACGATCTGATCGCAATGATCTCAATTGCATGAGATGGTGTTTTATTTATTTGAGTAATATCATCTTGGAGTACACATAAAAGGGCTACATTGGTCATAATAAACAAGGATATAAGAAATTTCATCTCTTTGCCATAAATAGTAATATTTCATGGATAAATTTCTGATTGAAATCGCATGCGATCATAGTTTGCAAGCGATTCAATCGTATTGTGTATCTCCGGCCTAAGTGGCTCTTTTGTCTACCCTTTTCTATGGTTACATCAACAACAATGTGTTGCGAATATACGCGCTTAACAGGAATGGCATATCATCAAATTTACCTTCCACATCTGATGTGAATAGAAACATGTGGATTGCCGCATCATAAAGTAGGATTTAAAGATTTATATCACTGTAAAATTTTCATAATATAACGATAGGAAACCATAAAGTTAGGAAGGTAATAACACAGTAATTATACCTTGGTTCGGCTTCCTTATTTGCCTATATAATTATATCACATCATAGTCTCTCTAATGTTTTCCTTCTAAACACATTTATAGCAGCTTTGTATTATTCCTTATGGATTGAGAATAACATATGGACAAGTTCTGTCTAGCCGTCATGTGAATAACATGGCTCGAGGGACACAAATCCTAGCTGTTGTTTTTATACAGTATATTTATTCCTTCATGTTTCATGTGCAGCATGCACGCTCTTTTTAGTCTGTAAGAATGCCTGACGGATGCGATATCAGAAAAGTTACATTGACCTGCAAATAAAAAAGAAAAGAAAAACCATTATTCTCTCATAACAATGGTTTCTAAGTTTACGTCTATTAAAGTGTTTACTTTGACTTAAAAACATAAAGGCTATGTGTCATTGTTCTTACATAAGCAACATAATGTGTGATGTCGTAAATGTTGTCTGTCAGACTTTTCCCACAAATAACATGAGGCGTAGAAGAGCGAAAATGGCAACAGTCGAAGCCCTCCGTATAATCAATCCACAATGTCACAACATCTTTGAAGTCCTAATCTTACATTACATAGTACTTGCAACATCTGCTACTTGAAATCTGCACTGTGCTGCTTAATGTTAGTGATCTGAATATGTATGCAGTCCACGTTTTTTTTCCTTTGAAAGACCTCTTACTAGCATCTGTATCTTTGAGCTAAGTTTAAATAAGTAATGAAGATTACATTCTCTGCACATCAACGAGCCCCAAGAATGTCCTTTACTTAGATGTTAGGACACGATTTTTACACTGATATATCTGAAAGCGTTGTAAGCCTAGCATTTGCTGAATAAATAAATGAAGAGAAAAGTCATTGTTGTTAGTCCATTCATATTTATCAAAATGAGCCAGATATCTAATATTACCCAACCAACCGAATCTACGCTGGAGCCCCCTGTCCGTAGCCTGCTCCTGTTACCTTCGATGCGTACCCTACCCCACTGTTCTGACCACTTTGCATCTTCATCTCAGTACAGATTCAAGGCGAGAGATATCTAATGAATTTTTTTTGCAATAGACTGTTGTCTGCTGCTGATAAAGCTTGTAAAATTACATTTTTGTATTAACTATTTTTTTACTAGCGATTTCAACTAATGCTAATAACACTTTTAGAAATGGGAAAAGTCATATTGATCAAACACAATGTTTCCTTCCCAAAATCTCTTTACTGGACGCATAATGAAAAATATAATGGACTGACTTGGTTTCTGAATTCAATGGCTACAAATTAAGAGCATTTTCTTTATTAAATAAATTTATTACCTGAAGTGGAGTTACCAAGTTGTATGTTTAAAGTTTAAACTGACTTTCAAACAGCAGTGTGAAAATGTTTTTAGCAAAGTTCAATACTGAACGTCACAGAGGTAAAAATGGTAGGTATCAGAAGTTTATGAAATTCGAATTGAACTTCTGTTTCATGGATTTTCTTGTGAGACTTGATTGCATAGTGTGAATATAAAAACCAAAACTACGTTTCTCCAAAATTAACTTAACATGAAAAAAATTATTCGACGGAAAAGCATATTTACCTGATTTCCACACACAGTCAAGATTTATTTTTCCTACTTTAAACTCAGTAATGCCTTATAAATACTCTTTCAAAAACATCACAGCTTATCACATAGTTTAACAAACTTGGATTCGTGTAATATTTCCACAGGTTGTGAGTGGTACTACTAGTTGACGTTTCTTGCCTTGAGACTGTGTTTAGCCCTTGGGTCTGTGCATCCAGGAGATATAACCGAAAGTAGTCTTTACTTATCCCACACGCAGTTCAGATCCTTATTTCTGAGAAAGAGACTAATTTTATTCGGAATTAAATCCACGAGCAATCAGCCAGTATTTATCCAGAGATATCAAGTCGTGATTAAAATTCAAGTGGTTCTTATCACTGACAGACATTTCTTCCCCTCCACTGCAGCTGTGGTTGTAATAAACAGCTCCACATTGGAGTGAAATATGTGTGCACGACTCAAACGGGTGGAAAAATGGTCACCTCGGGATTCGGGAGTCAATGTCCCATCCAACAGAAAACGACATGGGTAAATCACATTTATTGTTATTGTTTTTAGAGTTATTGTTTTGAAAAAACATTTTCTCAAAAGAGAGAAATCCAAGGGTATTTATTAGAATTATGGATGCATGAAATAAATGCTATTTCATCATGATATTAATACACCACCTTTACGTGAACTGCTCGAGTTGAACAAAATGGGCGGCACAAACAATATAAAACAAATTCAACATTTCAAAATTCATTGCAAAGTTGACATCAAATAACTCAGTTACCAATTTTACTGTTAACTGGGATAATATTGTTTTCATAGATCATACATCTCAACGTATTGTTCAGATTTCAACCAAGGAAATTGCTGCCGAATGCCCAAAAGACGGGGTTAATTTATACCAAGTCATACACAAAGCGGGGTACTCTGTTCAGATTCGACATGACATTTTATGCAATGAAAAAGTACAACGTTAATTCATTTGTATTGCTCTTACTTCTACTTTTATTACTCTTACTTCTACTGATGCCTCTATTGGCAATCCCTCTCAGTAACACCGAAGTATGCGTTTGTACCTTTAATTCTGTTCCCATCTGGCTGGTGCAGAAGCTGTTGAGGACTATTGATTGTAATTTTAATGCACAAGTCTTCATTCCGGAGGGCTGAACCTATTGTCGGCTTGATTAAATACTTAAAGGTCAGTGAGACCGTGTAGCCTCGGGTCCTTCCAGAGTTGAACCATTCAAAGGACCCGTGTTAATGAATATCTCTTCTGTTTAAGCCTTAACCGCTTTGGAGATTTCTGCTTTCGGCTTACACAACAGCTTGAATTAAACGTTTGGATCTTGTGCCACCTCAGGAATTTTATTTAAGTGATTTTTAGTATTGGGGAAAAAATATTCACGAAATGAATCATAAGAATTCTAGACTAGTCTTAGAAATATGCTTCATCGCAAGATAATGAGTCACCGTCACAGAACTTAGAAACTAAAGTAGAAACTTTAAAAGGAATGAAATGTCAACTGAAAGTATCTTGTAGTTTCAAGAACTGTAAAGTCTATCATACTGAAGTGAACCAGGATCCGTAATGAGCCAGGAAATCAAAGACTAAAGGCTCAGCTGTGACTACGGTTTCTCATTTTGGAGATGTTAAATATCTTGATTAATTGTTTGATTCTGATACACTGATCTGACATTTGCACGAGGTCTTTTGCTAATTACCTCGAGAGTTCCACGCACGACATCACATATTAGAAAAATGTTTTCGTAAGACATTCGAAATTAAAACTTTCAGGCACTGAAGAACTGACTTATCCACTCAATGACAAACAGCATTCAATGACTGAGAGACAGAGTAGAGAACAGCTAAAATAAAACAGACACAGACAGATAGACACCCCCCCACACACACCCCCACACACACCCACACACAAACACACACACAGAGGACACAAGTAAAAAGGCAACAGACAACAGCAGAAATGAAATTCTCACAAAATAACAACTCCAAAGGCACAAATATTGATGCGCCACAGAATGCCTAGAATTGATCCATACTGTTACAATTATCGATTTTCGGCTTAACGTATCAGCTAAAAATTGATTTTATGCCTTGCTACTAATTTTGAAATCGTCTACAGTGGCTTCTTTAGAAGAGTGATCCATGGTAAATTTAACACCATTTGCCACATTGAATACTAAGCGGTTCTCACAGAACCATTTGAGGGTCTTACTGCAACTTGATACAAGACCAGTTCACTGCCTGGAAATGCATAATTTGAAGATAAAGTGTCTGATTTAGTTTTATTCATGGTATTTTCACAGCAGAAAACTCTGTGATTAAATTATTATTTTGGAAAATCCAAAAAGGTTTTCTATTATTTTACTCTATCCCATCTAGTGACAAACAGAAGCACTGCGATTTCTCTTCCTTACCCTATCTTTCAACTATTTTCTGGAGTCACTATTCCCCTTTTGGATTTTGCACAACGTGGCCATGAACAGGTCAAATAAAGATAATAATCCATGCTTGTGTATTCTTAATCCCACGCTCTATCTATGTCGCAGCCGTTTACAAATAAACAAGCTTTGCCCGACTTTACATTGAGCACATCAATACAATGATGTACCAACTATTGACACAAATCTCAATATTGGCAGGTTGGTTCAATATTTGGTTGCAACTTTGTTGATATAATTGATGCTGATTGATAGAATGTTTCTCACAATACGTCGGGCATAAAGGTACAGTGTTAATAACAATGATTGATATGGCAAATTAAAGTAATGATTTATGATGTATGGTGTGAAAAATATTCTGTGTTTATTTCAAGTAGTTTAATATGATCACAAGCGAACAAAGTGCCCATGTGATATACAAAATTGTAATAGATGTAGTTAAGGCCCTTGTGACAGTACTGAATTTATTATTTGAGACAAAATTTTATATATATCGAAATAAAACTTCAAAGAATACACAGTGTTATAGTGACTTTCAATGATGTCAAATATTTTCATATGATTTTCATTTCGTTTCCATATCAATGGGACTTGATACACATAAATTATATACACAGGATAAGAATTTGTTATTCTATTCAGACTCATGTACATGTATTGATTAGCTTAGGTTGTAACGTTTCTCTGATCCACCAGATTTAGAGAAAGTCATTATTTTGTGCTTAGTGTACCGTTTCATAATCATCATTTATCTTATTTGCTGTGAGCTGCTTGCAGAGGGAATTGTAAGCCTGTAGTTGCGACTTGTTACTGAATCTGACATGACTGAAATTCGCAATTGACTGCTTCCTGTGCCGTAAATCTTGATATAAACAATTGTCCTTCGAAGAGAACAATGTAATTTAACATAAGTAAATTACTGATTGAAATTTGTTTCCTGTTTTCGTCCTTTCCGTAACATATTTAGAGGGTTTTATCGTTACGCAATCAAACTGAAGGAATTAAAAACAAATATTTACTGCAAACATTGGCATAAAACAATGGGCCTCTAATGTTTCAAATATATATATATCACCAATTTGTTAATTGCTTTCGTGTAACTGTTACATGAACACGTTTTCAACCACAGTAATGTTCCATTTGCATTACAACTAAACAAATTCACAGTTGAAATGTTTTGAAGCATACGTTTTTGGGTTAACAAGAGTCTTTCCGCCTTTTTTTCCATATGCACAGAAAATGGAATGATACAAGCATTGCTTCTAGGAAACGAATTTCCAGCACTCACCCAGCCGTTCTTTAACTTGGGAACAATATATTTCCTCAATTTTCATCTTGATTACTGTACAATTATTAGTTTATTAAACGGAACAGAAATTTTGTCATTGTTTGAAATGAAAATAATTAAATGTATTGTTTCTATTGCACTGTTACTTTGCTTCTGTGTATCTTCCCTACTGAAAGATGAGAGAACGTTGTCGGTTTTCAATAACTTCATGCTTTTTTAGTTGTGAATAACAACAAACCTTTAGGCATTTCGAAACAAGACTTCGCTTTTCCTCAATTTGAAATAAATCAAGGAGAATTATTAATGAGCTTTACATCCACTTGTCACGGAATACCCTACGATTCTGCGTAAGTAAGAGTGGCGTGATTAATTACATTGTTCTTCATTACAAGCTACACACGTCCTGAAAGAGTAATATTTTGCGGAATTTGCCACAACAGAACATCTGAATAGTTGTATCATACCAACATTGTTTTTTTAAATAGAAGTGTCAGATTCGGGCTATGCCGGTGCACGCTTGATCTTCTCTCTCTTATATTGTGTGGTACGGCGGACGCTTGGTGCAGCCGGTGCACTAAGCAAGAAGTATAAGCAAATCAGTGATGTGTTGATATGATCACCTGTATTCTTTAT
>JBCAUI010533006.1:0-11223 GCA_038406195.1 Haplosyllis anthogorgicola | reverse complement strand
AAAATAATGGTCAATGAATACATGTAATGAAACTGAGTGGCAATGAAGATGTACCCCTTTTTCTACTTTCTGTTATCTGCAATATTGCCTTTTTGTGTACCCATGCATGCAATGGATTTGTTCTTGAAGCACCCATTTACTATCCTACCCCCTGATATTGGTAGTGGGCATTTCATTACAAAGGAATGACAGAACTGAATGGCCTTGTACTGGTGCACTGGTAAAGTGCTTATGGTACGATGCCAAATCTGGGCAGAAGCGCTGAATCTGGTAACCATAACTGTGAGCAAGATAGATTATGCAAGTAGGAGAGTTTGTGTTTAGGGATGTCAACAGGCTAATGGGTTAGCTTGAAGCTCGTGTTACCCAAATTTGGTTATGGGTAACATCATTTAAAAGTATGGTTCAATAACCATAATAAATTTAGAGAAATTTGTTTGTATCATTCAAATGAACTGCCAGAAATAACTTTGTGTGAATAATCCATGATCTACCCTGTAGAAACAGTGATTTTCCTGTGTGGGTTTTTTTGTGCACTTCATCTCCATGATATTGGCAAAAACTGCTAAAACTCTGTTGGTTATTTTATCTTACCCAACTGTACCTCACCCCTTGATCCCATATGGGTTAACAGTAAGTCCAGGTAAGGGCTAAGAGGTTATGGTGGGAGTTGCCTAGCAACTGCCCAGCTAAGACAAAGGCAGCCTGGCTTGGGCATTGCCAACTTGGAGTCCCTAGAAGGAACATCAATTTTTTGTGAGATAATTTTTTATGGAACCAACATGAAAGGAGACTAGGGACTCAAGAAGAGAGCCCAGAATATCACAAGGGTAAGTATAATTTAATTTACTGGGTTTTATGTCAATTCTATTGGATTGTGTCAATTTGTAACTATACTAATTTTACTAAAAAGTGTAATAAATCAATAACCTGTTGCCATGGCATGTTTTGTACAAATTTTGGCCATCTATTAGTGTAATTTTGATGCCCATATGTATACTTGGTCATGTAGTACATACTGAAGGTTTGGACAGAAAATTCCAGCATTGATTCATCCTTTCTTCAGTCCATCCCTGGTAGTTTTAAATCAACAAACACATGCAAATAAATAAATTAATTAATCAATAAATCATGTTTTAGGCTCCCTAGTGTACCAACCATCATCCCAGATGGATTTAATGGATAAAATCATGGATTTGGGCACTAGTTGGGTTGGCAATCCTACTTGCAGCTGATAAAATGCAGGTAAAAATCAATTTGAATGTTTAATTCAATAAATAATCAATAATTTCCTTCATTTGTAGGTGGATTGTGGTTTTAATTGTAAATATATATCTAGTCAAGTGTAAAAATGTACAAATTTGTGTAAATAAGCCATGTGTGTGTGGGTGTGGGTGGGGGGGGGTGTTTGTGATGGAATGAAAGACCTAGATAACTAGCATGAATAATTTCTTTCACATGTCCAATTGTGTTTTGCAGCTTTACCAACACAGAGGAAAGGGGTAAATAGTTCAAATTGGGCTAAATTAAATAATTTTGTATACTGTTACTTATTTCTTTTGCTACCTAGTGAACTATGTTAACTGAAAACAATAAATTTTGTTCAAGTTTAAGCTTCTTGTTGCTTGTTATTCAGAGTAATGCGTTTGGTTCTTGGACCGCACAAACGTTTAGTTACATTCGAGTTGGCTCCTCAGCTCGATTCCAGCTCGAGCTAAACTTGAGAAGCTTGCAGCTCGGAAGTTTTTAAAGTTATAATGAAGATAACAAACAAAAAGAAGTTATATTAAAGATATCTTCCATGGTTGTGGCCATAAATTCCTTTGACATGGCTTCTTTATAAACCAAATTTCCACTTTAGTGGATATCTTTGTAGTGGCTTCCCAGTCATTTTTGATCCATTTCAAAGTGTCTGTGAAGCCACTTCACACACAAATTAGATCTAATAAATTTTTATGTAGACAATTTGTACACATTGGTGTAAAAATCTTAAACACCATATCAACTTTTTTATGCAAAACAGTATAAAATTTATCTGAACACCTGCAAGGATAAAAATACTTTTGTGATGAAAATCTTACATGGATTGGTAGTTACAATAAATAGCTAGAGCTGGCTCGAAGTTCGAACTGAAGTGAACAAGTCAGCTCGAGCTTTAAAATACCTCGAGTTGACATCCCTACTTGTGTTTGTCATGCATAAAACAATTTAAGACGTGACCCGGAAAAATTGACTAACTAAATTGGTAACAGATTGGTCCACTCTCTCGCACTCGTATGTAAATGGTTGTAGGTTTGCTTTTATTTATGGCGGACTGATTTGTGACACTGATCTGGTAGAGAAATTTCTTATTAAAGTGTGTCGAGAATTGACATTTTGTCATGCAACAGCTGCAGTCAATTAATACATCAAGACGTATTGTAAAACACATGTGCACATATTGATAACACTTCCATGAATTTTGTAAGAGAAAAGTGTAGGAAAGAAGAATATGAAATAAGGTCACACCATCAAAATAATCTGAATGTATCGGAAAACCAGAGATTACAACCAAAATTCCGAAAGATATTGGGCTTGTCCAGAAGCTATCTGTAAGAAGCTTGTTTGTGTTTTTAACAGCATTGGAGTTGCTCAGTTTTTGCTAATCTGATGGGCTTGTAATTTGTTTTCAGATTTTAATCTTAAGATACTTATTTCATTATTGTGTTTGGGTGTAACTGTAGGTTTTCAATCCATATATTTTTCCGTTTAAATATGTACATAATTTGGAACAAATTTTAAACAATTTTCCCCTGTCATCCCCAAAAGCGGAATCAGTGCACGGAATTCGTATCAGTTTCGAAACGTCTAGAACAAAAGAGAGGACATAAGAATTTCATGCTGTGCTTTTGATGCGCCATTGTTCCCAAAGTGATACAAATTCCGTGTACTGTAACTCTCATTGATAATAAACAAACATAACAATCTACCAACTCCCAGTTGAACACTAAAAACCGTGCATTCCCAGAATGCAACGGCTTAACCAGTTCAGTTTTCGCACATCAAAAGCACGGCGTGAAATTCTTTGTTCTTTTTTTGTTCCGTATAAAAAAATCAGAAAAAATTCATTTGCGAACCTATTGGAACAAAGGAGTTCCATGCTATGCTGCCGATGCGAACTACAGATGATTAAATTATTAACGTCCCGCGACAATAGAATTTCAATTGAATTTCATCCTGGGTTATTGGAACTCTATAGAAATAAAATTTTTTGATGTTTAATGATCTGAAGCACAGCGTGAAACTCTATTGTTACAGAAGTGATAAAAGTGCCTTATTTTCTTTTTCTTCAAAGTGCCTTATTTTCTTTTTCTAGGATACATGTGACAGCGGTAATTTAGTTGCAACAGCAGAAAGGAAGAGCATCACAGAGAAACAAAGAAACAATAATAATACATTCAAAACGTTAACGTTGTCAAATTTGTGGCAACAACATCGGTAACAACAGTGATAACATCTTCACAATCACAAAAGAACGAATTAATAGAATTATATTTCCGATTCCTATCATGGACAGCTGTTGGCAAGATGTGACATTCGTAAATCAACTTAATAATATGTTCCGATTGTTAACAGACAGCTCAACCGCATACCTGGCATAACAAGTAGTTGTATCTATAATTACGTTCTGAGCATGGAAGTACTACTTCTAATGGGGAGGATGAATAGTTTAAAACTATTATTGTTTTTCACAAATGTGGTAACATGGACTAGAATGATTACAGCTTCAGATGATTTTCATAACGAATTATCATGCCAAGTTCTAAATGTTAATATTTCTGTAATACCAGTTGTGTTCAAGACTCCTCAAGAGATCCAAAGCTACAACATAATAAATGAAATAAGGAATGAATTGGACATGGCTAAAGGGAAACAATTGCGGGAGAAAATTCTAAATATGGTTAAAACGAATTTAAATCATTTTGAACATGATATTGACGAAGATGTGACAGATAAAGTATCAAATGAGGTAAAAAGTCATCAGCCTCGAGATTCAGAAGAAGAACTGAGGGATGAAGAGTCGGATGAAAATGAAAATGAAAACTTACATGAAAACCCTGTTAAGGTTCCATTAAAATATTTAAATTTGCATGCGGAGCATAAAGCTACAATTCAATGTACAGGCATTGGAGACAGAAATGAAAGAATTCAACAAATTTACAAACTATTTGGACCTGGATACAATACATCAGAGATGCAATTTGGAAACAAATCAGAGGAAATACCGTTTAAAATTAAGATACCACCGTGGGACACTCGGTACATTGTTAAGTGGAATATAACTAATTTCAAGTCTTCAATCTTGAATCTTAGAACAATACTAAATAATACAGATCATCTGCCATTTTACATGTACCTCTTTAGTGGCACAGAGGTAAAGAACCTTAAAGTGCAACTGTTTTACGTCTATGACTATTTACTATTTAAACATGGAAACAGTGAGGATAACATTCAGATGTCTTACAACAGCACCAGGTGGCAGTATGTGTTAAATGCCCCCTATTTGAATACCTATTTGAAATACAATGTGGCCTACAGATTAACTGTTTCTGACCAAGCTGGTGACAGGCATTGTAAAACTTTCCATCCAAAAGACAAACCTAACCCTCTACAAATCACTTGTCAGAACCATGAAGAAGACAAAGTAAAAATGGGCCAATCCACAAAAGTATATCTTTACACTCTTGGAGATAGAAGTAATGTTCCCAGTGTACTTTTTAGTTCATTATTAGCATATTCAAAGTTATGTAAGTCTAATGCATACATAAATGGAAAAATAGTGTGTGGTCTGCTCAGGAACACTGACATTATTCTTCTTATTTACACTGGTATTATGATGTTCATGCAAATGCAGACCATTATGTATCCGCATAATGACAAACTGAGGGCACGAGCGGGTGCTCTTAACATCTTGGCATACCTACTCTTATATTGTCCTAGTATTATCATAACCAATGACTTCAAACAGCTTTGTGCCTCACTCTACATATTCTATCTGGAAGGATTTAAACAGGACTTTATCATCCATAGTACTTTGGCACTGGCATGGGTATTGTACCCTGGGTTTATGTATGTATTTGGTCTCCTGCCAACCATGCTCTTCTTGTCTGACCTCAAGATTTATGGACATTTCCACTCCTGTTTTCTACCAAGGAATTGCAAGAAGTCTGAGAATGGAATGTATCTTTGTGAAACTATTAACAACAATGAAGAAACAAGAAATGTTCAATCTTCTGTGATCCCAGAAGTGATGGCTTCCAAGGAAAATTTTGTCACCACAGCCATCTGCGACGTACTAAGATTATTTCATTGGGCACTGATCCTCTATTGTCTGCCGTGGCTTGCTTATTACATAATGATAGGTATTTATCCTCCTATGACTGGAGTCAATATTCTTTTGTGTGTTACAGGCCTGGAACTTGTCTATTGTGTGTATTGCTTAATGCGATACAAAGGCATCGTTTGAAATGTAAAATCGACAAGTAAGATTCTCTATAAGAGTTGATTTTCAAACTATTTTTGGAAGATTTCTGGAGAATGACAATTATAAAAGAATAAACTTATGTGCTATATCTGTCTAGGAAATCCTACTAATATGGGAACATCTGGAAAAAACCACGCACCAAAATTTCACACAGTGTCAACAATACGAAGAATGATGCAGCGTGAAACTGTTTTTTCCAAAACTGCTCTGGCATATGCTACCATATCATAGATAAGTTGTTCATGTATTTTAAACGGTTGTAAATTGATGAAATGTGGTATATGCGTGGATATATATGGCAAATATAAAATGGAAATAAAAAATTGTTGCAAACTTTACTGTAAATAACCCATATAAATTATTATGCATCTGTGTCTGTGATGTTTGCAATTCGAAATACATCCAGGGATATCAAATCGATTTATCACAAAGATGTCTTACTAAAAATGTAATTTATTCCCAAAGCTAATGTTGGTCTACATGGTTAAATGTTGTCAGATATAAAATAATCCAAATAGATTTAAAGAAACCCAACAACATTTGTTAAGCTCACTCAGGAAATTAAAACAAAACGTTTCGAAATTTCGTGCAGTTGTAATTAAAATTTCATGTTTCCACGCGTCAGTATCACAGCGTGACATTCTTTGTTCCCCGAATATTCTCAAATTGACAGTTTTCATGAGCTGCAATGTTTCATAATAAACTGCTGGGATATGTTTCACTGTAAAAAGGTTTCTTTTTGGAAAAAATCAAGATTGGAACGAACATACTCGTAAGATTCGTTTATTAAATGCATTTAAATGTACATGTATATTAGTTTAATAATATATTTTTCATAGTAAACACACTAATTTAGATTAAAAGCATTTTAGATGTATCGTGGCACATTTTAAAATTAGGACTTGAAAACAAAGATATATATTACATGTTCTAATGTAATATTCAACACATCTTTAAGATAGCAATGTTTGTACGATAAAATAAATCAAATCCGTCTCAAATTCAATTAAATTGTATCACTAAAATTGAAAGAAGTTCAGTATTTGTTTTTAAATTTGAAATGACGTGTTTTCACCGTCCGCGTACGCGTTAGGTAATGTTTTCAGTCTTGTCTATGTCAGTTTGTGTCTGTCTGAGTGTACAGATCATAACATTTGAGTGATTGACCAAATACCTTGATTTTTAGATTTATCCTTGTGATATCTAGTTGGTATCAGGGTCATTAATTCAAGTTCAAGGTCATAGCAATAAAAATCGTTCAAAATTTAAATGTTTGTCTGATATTTTATGACAAATTAAGATTAATGTCAAGGATACTAGCATGCAAGTCCAGGTAATTTTGAAGGTCAGATTTTATTTTCATTTGCAATTTCCCGTGTGTTCTAATTTTTATTTTATTCAAGTTAATTGTTCTTTGCGCACAAAATTTTCGACTGAAAATAGCCCTTAAGTTTTTGCGTGTATGTGATGACAACATAAATGAACTAAAGTGAAGAATAGTATGGTCCTACACCTGCAGAAAATTTCCACTCAATAGATTGGTTTAATTTATCTGCCGAATTTAGCATCCTTATCTGCGTAGATTTTTGTACTTGTTTCACTCTTAGCATTTGTAACTTAAAATAACTATGTTTTAGAAATAAGAGGTATTTTACTAATGAAGTAGATCTAGAAAAATCTTGAATGGGAAAATGGCCTGACTCTCTGTTTGACAGCTTTTTGTACAAGCGGTTACACAGAAATCGTATCAATTGTGTGTAAGGTTACATAAAGAAGCTCTCGTAAGGTACCGTGCTTAAGTTCTGATATGATTTCTGTGTACTGTTGTAAAAAAAATCTTGCACAGATTGGGCCGTCGTTCTTGCATTGCATTTCTTATTCATTTCTCTTTTGTCTAATTAGGCAAGAAACTGCTCCCAAAATTCATAGAGCTGTACAGAACAAGGGAGAACAAACGAATTCCACGCTGTGCTTTTGATGTGCTATTATTCCAAAACGAATAGAAATTTCAGTAGCTGATTCATATTATGATTAGTATAATTATTATCTGCAGAAGTTTGACAATATTTACTTCTGTGGCCGGGAACTTGACTCATTGACCTTGGTTAAAATTTGTACCAACCATGCCAAAATTAAGTTTCTGGGTGGAGACTCAAAATTTATAATCCGAACAGACAGACACACAGATTGACTGACAGACATCACTGAAAACATATATAACTTTCCCACATATGCGGACGTTACAAATGAACACGATTTTCTAAATCCTCAATTTATATATGAGTTTCGTGAATGTGGGAGAGTAGAAGTGACCCTTCTATTGTTCAATCCTCAGAAGTTTATGTAAATAAAGTATATAAATCAAAGTACGGAATGAGAATACAGCTCCTTCAATTGCTTCATGCAATATGGCATGACGTACTCTGAGCAATACTTTCCTTTTTGACCAATTTCTGTGCAGATAACATTTGTTAATTTTAATTTCAGATATATTTCATTAAATGGTGTTATCATATGAAACATGCTTCGTTTTCATTTTGTGTGGTTAGCCTAGAAATTGTGAACAAATATGTGAAAGTTGGATAATTTGATAACCGCTCTCACGGAGCAGAGAACTCAACCAAGCATGGCATTTGCCGAAGTACCTGTCACATCCTACACCAGGCAAATACATTTGATACAGCAGGTATCAATTTTACACTCGAGTCACCTCGGACCTGGAAACAATGCAGACTCCCGTCGTGCATCTGTTCTCAAGGCAACCTATTGCTTTTTACTGAACTATCACGGAATTCAATGTTGATTAGTCTATCGTGCATGCTTTGATAGTCTATAATTGACCGGGAAGCAAAGCAGGGATGAGCTTCGAACTGGCTCCTCCTCCCATTCCCCCAGGATCGGGTGACAGGTGGCTCGGCAGCTGGACCCCTCATGCCGATCAACCACTCCCTCCAGAATGGTGGTCGGTGAACACCATCCGTGAGGGTCACGCTGGCATGGCGCGATAGACTACTTTTTCAGCCAGAGGAACGAATTCTTTAGTTACTCCTATTATTGAGCTCATAATGTTGGACCACTTAAAATCCGTGGGACGAAGGGGTAACCTTGGGAGTAATGGGCTTATAATATTACTTCATTAGAGGAAGTAATACTTTGACACAATTATCGCCGACAGGAAAGTAACCTTGGAAACAATGTGCTTATAATTGCTCACGTCACTTGTCAAACTGTTTCCGTTCAGAGGAAGGATACCCTGCATCGTGCGACCACTGAACTGGACAAATTGTGGCATAATGTATCAGGTGAAATTCTGTTTATCTAGCGGTTGCCATATTTGCGATGTAATAATTTCTCCTGAAGGAGTCTATTGCCTGAATTCTACCACTAAACTGAACTTCGATTCATTGTAATAAAAATATATATTGAAAAAAAAAAATCCCAGCCATCTTTATAACCGAAACGATAGTACCTTGTTTTATCCGACAGTAGCTGATGCCAAGAAAAATATCAAACAGAATATAATGTATTTGAGAAAATATTTGTGCACTCGAGCCTTCTCAGTTTATAAATCTTATTCTAGTTCGAGTAAGATGGCCCGGCGAAACTGTTTCTAATCGTGGTTTGGATGGTCTGATTGGTCATAAGCGGTCTTTTATAGAATGAGTCCATTTTCAAAACTTACTAAAAGTGACAAAATGAGGAACTGTCAACCTGTGAGTTAACGCACGGTACCCGCGTGTTTCAGCAAGGCGGATTAATTACCGTCCACGTATGCGAATGTTTTCAGCCGTGTCTGTCTGTGTGTGCGTCTGTCTGTCCTGGCTATAACTTTTTAACCGCTTGACCTTTTTGGCTTGGAGGTACATCTTTATAATATCTAGGTCAAGTTTGAGTACCAAGGTCATTGGGTCAAGTTCAAGGTCATGGGAAAATTGTCCTATTTTATACTGATATCTGCCAATATCATATGTCAAAGTGCTTCTGACAAGTAAAGGAGGTCAAGGTCAAAATAAAGATCAAGGTCATTTGAAGGTCAAGGAACAGAAGGTTATATAAATGAGCTTCCATAAGATATCGTTCTGGTACGATTTGTGTGTATTGGTAGCCTTATTCAGATAGTTCAGATTTCCATTCGCTTATGTCTCAGGTGTTGTTGCAATTGGTGGCTTAATTTCATGGTGCTGAATTAGACCATGACTAAATAGAAGGGAACCTTTTTGTCTGGCACGTAAGACTTTTCATGCAGCCATGCAATCAAAAAATCAACTCGACACGGAGTTTACTGGTCTAATTAGTCTAATCATTAAAGCGCTAGTCCTGCAGGAATATATACAGGGTGTAGGATGTTAATCTCGTAATGACAACAAATCTGAACGAATTCCTTAATGACATGCATAATAAACCTGCAGGTACAAAATGGCCAACCAAAGTACAGGTTAATTTTGTAATTTTATGATTTTCATTTTATTTTAATGAGTTTCTAAGAGTAGTTAGTGTCAGTATATGTTATTACTATTTAAGTCAATATGGATTTTCTCCTTTTATCATGATTATATGTCACTTCCAGTTTGATGTCATTATGAGATTGCATACTTTATCCTGATTTATGCAAAAACCAAAGAAATTTCATATATTTCATACAAGCAATGAATTTTCCAAAACTTTTAACTCATTAAAACTTTGTTTCAAACTAACACTCTGATATATTATAGACAAAAGGCAATAAATCCATCATAGTATTCCATTTATGGACAAAAGTATAAATAAGTAGTCAAGTTTCTATGACCCCCTTCTAACTTTGGATCAGTTTTTACTATTATATTAATAAAATGAATGAAAATAAAGATGGCAATACATCTACAATACATAGATCTAGGTATTCTCATTCTGTTTTTCCCTGAATATTCAATGATGTTCAAGATATATGGTCCAAAAATTTGATTTTTTCCACTGTTTACTATGGAGCCACCATTTTAACATTGATGTCTATGGCACTTCCGGTTAGTCATTACTTAATTCTTTCAGATTATAAACTTTTATTGTTATCTCTTTCTTGTACAAAAGAATTACTGGTGTGAGACAAAGCCACCTTCCTCTTGAAAATAATTTGCAAAATTGATGAGATAACATAATTTAATTTCGCAAAAAATGTTCTGTTTTGTGATTTAGTGTCTGTTTTGAAACTATAGTAAAGGTTAGCTTGGGATTTGCTGTTCATTGTGGGATAAGGTTTGTTATTTATAAATTTGCTTGCCTCATTAGGTATTACCTGTTTCATTCTTAACAACACTAACTAATAATGATTAGTGAACTAAAACAGTGTAACGTAGGCTGAAATCCTATTCATTTCCATTTTGTAGCTTTAGACTATATAAGGGAGCCTAACAGGAAAACCTTAAAGAGAAATGAATGGGATTTCATGGGTCGCTTTTATACTAAATATTAAGATGAAAATATAAATAAGCTTAACTCGGCAGATCATTATACTAACAAATTTAAGAAGCGAAAACTGTCACTTTCCTGACAGGGGGGTCCATCCCCGAACCTCATCCCCAATACCTCATCCTCACCTGGGGGGTCCATCCCCAAACCTCATACCCAATACCTCATCCTCACCTGGGGGGGGGGGTCCATCCCCACACCTCATCCTCTCAGCCTTTCCAACATCACAATAATGCAGTTTTCCTGTCACCACCTCA
>JBCAUI010532995.1:0-11223 GCA_038406195.1 Haplosyllis anthogorgicola | reverse complement strand
ACTGTGATGTCAGAATACATGATTTATATGGTTTGAAAGGTCATAGCGACATTTTGTCCCATAACTTCTCACATATTCATTTTACAACTTGGAAAAAAGGTCATGGTAGGTCAGTTCAACAAGGCAGACAAAGTTGCATAAACACTTTTTTTTTAAAATTTGAAATTGCACATTTTGTTAAATAACTCAATCAAATATGCATGGATTTCCTCCAAACCTTCAGAACAGATGTTCTTTTGTCCAGACAATTCCGAGGGGTCACAACCCCATACTTACATTGAAACTACACATGTCAAAATTTTCCTCAAATGGAAAAAGTGAAATTGCTTATTCATTTTTCAACGAAACAGGCGTGTGACCCATCAAAATTGTGTTTTTCGAGACGCCTGATGCGACTGTGATGTCAGAATACACAATTTATATGGTTTGAAAGTTTGTAGCAATGTTTTGTCCTATAACTTCTAACATATTCACTTAACAACTTGCAAAAAAGGTCGTGGTAGGCCAGTTCAACAACGTGGATGAAGTTGCATAAACAATTTTTTTCAAAATTTGAAATTGCACATTTTGTTAAATAACTCGATCAAGTATGCATGGAAATCCTCCAAACCTTCAAAACAGACGTTCTTTTGTCCAGAAAATTCCAACGAGGGGTCACAACCCCAGACTTACATCGAAACTACAGATGTTGAAATTTTCCTCAAACGGAAAAGTGAAATTGCTCATTCATTTTTCAGCAAAACTCAGGCATGTGACCCATCAAAATGACGTGTTTTGAGATGCCCGATGCAACTGTGATGTCAGAATACATGATTTATATGGTTTGAAAGCTCATAGCAACATTATGTCCCATAATTTCTCACATATTCATTTCACACCTTGCAAAAAAGGTTGTGGTAGGTCAGTTCAACAATGTGGACAAAGTTGCATAAACAAGGTTGTGGCATTTAAGCTCAAAAACCCACACTTGCATTGAAACTTTGAAACTACACATGTCAAAATTTTTTCGCATTTATTTTTCTAGTAGACATAGGCATGTGACCTATTGTTCCAACATGTTTCATGACACCTGATGCAACTGTGTTGTTCTCAAAATGCATCAAACAAAAGTATCGTGATATCATTCTTTCAGCTGTGCCATAAGCCCAACGGCTTTCTTGTTTTTCTTTTATTCATTTGTAGGAAAGCAGGCAGGTGCTGGCAGCAACAGATCCCTGCAAAAAGATGTAGCCCATGCCAACAAGTGCTACGACACTCTTGTCTCCCAGTTTAAAGAAGATGTTAGTATTGGTGTAAATACTTTAAAAATTAAAAAAAAACGGACCTTGGTCTGCAAATTAAAAAGAAAAGGTATTTTTTATAAATAGCTTTGTTTATAGTGCCATGGCCGACTATGATAAGATGATACTGAAATATGAGTCTTAATTTAGATTGTCGGGAGTTACGTGATAAGTGAAGTTGATTCCATCGTGGTAGATATACTGATGACACTGTACGATGATGCTCCTCAACACAATAACAACGCAACTGGGTATTTAATATTATCGTAGGCAGATCAACCTGTTTATCAAACCAAACATTACTAAACCTCGATCTTTCTACGGGCAGTGGCATTGGCCCTATTTGCATTATTTTTCACAGTATTTCATAATAAGTATTTGTTGCCATGAGGGATTCTATTTTTTATTTACCTTAATAACAGGATAGTGCACATCTGGTAAAAAATATGTGGCACATCTGATTGCATTGTTCGTTATTTCCAGTTTATCAGATCCAGAACCAAATCCACCATACTTCAATCGCGAAATTGTGACCTTGACCTTAGATTATCTCAAGAACAGCATAGGAACACCGACTAACTCTGTCGTAGAACTGCTTTGTAAATCATGGGTAATTTTTGTTTTCGTTATTGTTTCAGTCGCAAAGCGTTCACGTATATTGTGCATATAAATTTGATTTGTAAACTGTTAAAATACGTTTTATATACAAGTTACCCCTGCCTCATTTTATTTAGGGAGATTACAAGGTAAGTTGTGCCTCAAGGGCGGATAAATAAAACCATTGTTATTGCCAATTCAAGGTTATTGGAATTTCTGACAAACGTCATGTCCAGAAGCTCCTGTGACCAGAATTTTTTTTTTGACCATTTATTGAGTGTTTGCACATAACGTTAATGGTTAACACAACTGGATTTTGGTGTAACAATAATTCCATTTTAATTGTATTGATGTCACTCAATAGTAACTTATAAAAATAAGAATATTGATTGCAAGCAGATGAAAGAGTCTCAGAATATAATGTTTAAATAATGCGCTACTCCACTATTTCACTACATAGTACAGTGTGACTGTGGACTTAATTGTCTGTCGAATGACAGAGTATGTGGTCTTCCGCCTAAAAAAGTGACCATCTGAAAACGAGGTTCATCCCACTTTCCCATGGTCACAATGTGACGTCGTTCGGCAGACACACGACGTTACGTTCGCGTAACGACTTTTCTAGTTGTTACATTTAATTCTTTAATATTAACAGGACGCCATCCAAAGAGTGCTACTCTCATTACGTGAACATATGGATGATTGTCACCAGCAGCACGAGAAACGCCGCATCCTTCAGATGTACGTCCTGTTTGTCAATCTCCTTCTGCAAGAGTTCCACACTGGGCTGGGATCGGCGTGGGCATTTGTACTCAGAGATACCATATTCACTCTGATACACACGATAAACAGTGTAAAACTAGTCGATAGGTAAGTAGTTTTGACATTCACATGTAAGGTGGTACATGGCTTAAAGCACATGACACAGGAAAGTCAAAGTCAAATAGTGGTTCCAGAAATAAACCTCGGCTCACAATAATCCTTACCGGATTTAACCCGTAATATAACCCACCCAAACATAAGCCCATGGGCTTATAAGTGGGAAATATTCCCCATAAAGTAGCCCTGGACTAAAATTTTAATTTCCACATTGACATTATATATGTTTGGAACTAATATTGAAATTGAATTTTGAGTTAGTAAAGGTAATTGAATTACGCACAGAAGTAACCAATTAATTGTAATTTACATTCATCACATAATTTAAGGTCAAGAAATAATTTGTAAAATGATAGATCATAAAGAAAATAAAGCATATTACCAAATACTGACTAGATGCACCTTTTGTGTTCCCCATTTAAAGCCCATGGGGTTGTATTACGTACCAAACTTTGTCGTTAATTTAGGCCTTTCGCCACATGTAGCCCATGGGCTAAATTACGGGGAAATCCGGTACAGGAAAAAGAAGACTAAATTTGTACAGTGGCGTCCAAGAAGCAACAAATAATACTTTTCATTTTGAATATGACAGAAATATAATTAGCGAGAAAGATTCAATGACATTAGAATACATTGCGGATAAATAAACTCAATTTGCTATCAAAAAATTTTATTTACACTGTAGTGACAGTTGGAGCACGATAGACGTAGATCTGATTTGTATGAGTTGTGACTTACTGTACAACATCTGCAAGACTGCGCTTACTCGCTGTGCTGAGGTAAATTGATAAATCAGATAGAATTGAGTTAAAGCATATTGTGTTATCCGCTGGTTTGGTGACAAGTGTAAGTGATTTTCTCTAGATAGCCGACACACGTATGTGAGATAATTTTCTAAAGCAAAAGTGGTGTGTTTTCATATGTGGTCGTAAATTTCTTTGCAGTTATTTCCGCCTGTGCCTGTTGTAAGATATACATCAGCATTTTTTTGGACTAGTAATATGTTTTGAAAATTAAGTTTATTATAGATTTACGACTATTTCATTCTATTTCATTATATTTGTTCCCGCTGAATCTGCCATAAATGCAGTTACCACTTTACAGCATGATAGTAATAAGCATGTAATGGTAGTTTAATGCAGTATAACTGTGGTGTAATCCGAAAAAAACTTCAGTTGTCGAAAGATTCGTAAGTCGAGCACATTCTACACTGTTTTCAGTAAGCATGTTGCTACAGTTCACAGTTATCATTGGTAATATCATGGGAATATGAATTTTGTACGTAGATGGTAATAAGTTAATTAAACTAAGCTGCTATAACCCTGGTTAGAATGCCACACTAAAATACGTGCAGCCGTTCAGTGTAAAACCTAAGGGAAATGTTTCTTTTACAGGAATTGGGTCGTTTTGCGTCAAGCATTTCAGGAGCGATTATACCTTATGCACAATGTGAGTCTCATGCTGAGGTCAAAAGTAAGGTCAGTATGTATCTATTATATGAATCTGTACAACTAGTGAATAGAGAATGCGAGTATTTGGTCGCTTTGGGAAAAGTCAGGCCATGAATATTGATCAATGTAGTGGAGGGTCAAGCAGAATGATGTCTAGGTAGATTAGAATTTAAAATACATGTATTAAAATAATATTTGTACAGACAGCGTTAAATGTTACATTCTGTACACCTTGAGGTAGTCGTTTTCAATTCCAGACTCAGTCAGAGCCAACAGTCCTGATTCGCTGACAGTGCTTCAGGCCACGTGATGTCGTTTTCTAACACGTGCTGTATAAACTTGCCTGATTGGCTAAAGAGGGAAACTCTGTGGTTACCATTGTCCGCCACGAATATGTTGTCATGGTAATCCACATAAACTCCCAACGGAAATTTAAGTTGACCTTGACCGTCGCCATGACTACCAATCTTGAGTAGCCGCTCTCCCTCCATGTTGTATATTTTGACACAGTGGTTGGTGTAATCGGTGAGGATAATTCTGCCGTGTTGATCAACTGCTACATAATTAGGATTTTCAATGTAAGTGTCGCCTTCTCTGCGTGAACCAAATTGCCTAATAACGCTTCCATCAAGGTCATGGACGCTGACCTTGTGTTTAGAAGGGTCAAGGTCAGTCACAACAAACCTGTCAGTGGTTGTCATGGCAATGCCATGTGGCTCACCGAATGTGCCCTTGCCCCAAGAGTCGACGAGTTGACCGTCGAGGTTGTAGATCTTGATGGTTTTATCTCGACTGCACGTGGTTATAACTGTGTTCTCCACCTGATCCACTGTCAAACCTGGAAAAATTCTATTTGGGTCACTATTCAGAGTACCGTCATTCATCAACCTTGCCATAAATTAGTTGAGGACACTGAAATAGATCAGTAGTAAAGAAATGTCTCCCCATGCATTTTTTTTTGTTAAGTTGATACTTTTGAATCCAAATCTTGTGCAACCTAGATAAAGCTTGTACACATTTTCTGGAGAATGTTAGCATGTCAGTGACTGTGTCGATAATGTAATGACACTGATATACACAAGATTTTTGTTGATGTTGCGGTGTTGATTAATAAGGAATGATAATTCCCTGACCTTTTGGTTGGACTTGACCTTCGGCTATCGTACCTAAGGAACTGCCTTTGTTATCAAAGAGTTGGATTCTCTGGTTGTCGCTCTCGGATACGGCTAATATTCCCTTGGGTAGAAACGCACAGTCTATCGGTGTGCAGAACTGGAAAAATGAGAATACATCCAGCACAAATCAGGCATCGACCATAACATCCGTCCTTAACGTCCCTCTTTCCGCCAAAACAAGTAATTTTAAAAACGTTTCCGTCAAAAAGACAGACAAAGTTTTCTAGTTTTCTAGTTAAACCTACAAAGTGTGACTGACACAAATGAACACATGTAATTGACGAGCGACATTGAAATTATATTTTATCATTTTGGTGGGCACAAAATTTCGTTAAGGTCGAGGCCTGACAAATTAACTATAAATGGCTGATGTGATTTCCTTCAGAAGGAATCTATCCTACGAGGTCAGATGATCAATGAGAGGATTACTCTTAAAGTTAAACTATCGTAAAATTAGCTTAAAATAAAGGAGATGTATGTATTTCGAATGATGCACATTGAGAGGTGGCTTACGTATGGTTGAATTGGTCAAATTAGTAATTACGTAATTCACGTTAACATTTTTTATCACGCCGAAAATATAAGGACACTGTTGGATTATGTTTACACGTGATGCTGTAATAGAATCGGATTTTCTTACGATTGATTGATTGATTGATTGATTTATTTAACCGTTTAGTACCAAATATACATGTAGTAACAGTGAATGCAGTGTCCTTAACTACTCATATTTTCACTGTTGGCACATAAACATGCATATGGAGAAACCCTAGGGTTGTCCCACGAATGGTTCCATATGCATGTAATCTCTTAATTTAAGTTTAATATCATAATACTTTATAAAATATAATTAAATAACAAAGAATTACATTAAGGCAGGCAAATAGACTATTAATCAGAAGCAATTGTGTTTACTCAAAATTCTCATTTATACTTAGAGACCACTGTGTTTACACAGAGTTTAAGTTAATACTAACTAACATTGATGTGGCACTGATTTAACAAATATACATGCAATGCGTATAAAATCAGTGGGACACCCAATCGTCCCATCTGTGATCTGTCATGTCGGCAGAGTATATGACACCTAATCGCCATATATATAAACTTACATTGATTAATTTAAATTTCAAGATTTATCATACAATAAGACATAGAGGCCAGTGTATTCAAATACCATATTTGATCCAAATACGGACTATTTGACACCTAATTGTCACATATCTATAGTTACACAAAAGAATTTAATTTCATATTTATCATAAAACAATCAAACTGCAATAGGACATATCGGCCAATATGTTCACATCCAAATTGTGTTTCCGAGATCTATACTAATTAATCATCATGATATTTTAATATGGTATATGTACTTAGAGACCGCAGTATTTGCATCCAATTTATGTTACTAAAGTATATATTGAACCAATATGACACATAATCATCATAAAAGCAACTATATTTACTTGCTGGATAGAATATTTTGTTTACATACAATAATATTTAACATTATTTATCATACATACTTGTTACATAAGGGGAACTTGACACCTAATCACCCTAGACTTGCCCTCCCTTCAGGGTACCTGAATTTTCACATTGCCCCACACTGAAAATAACTTGCTTATGTAGTGCATAATCACTTGCTCACGTAGCATGATATTTAATAAAATTTGAAGTGTCTTCCCACAGTGTATTTACATACAACAATAATTATCGTACGTATTATCATAGAAATTAATATTATCCAAAGGTTACTAGCACTTGGTTGATGTTTTTTTCTTTTTTCTTTTAGGAATTATTATGCCTAATTTGTCACTGATGCACAGCTCCCAATCGTCTAACATCAGATGCAATATGTTTTTCTCATGTCACAGCATATGTTTCCAATTAAATGTCTATGTTGTCTTAATACGATCACCACATTGTTCGTGAGGGTGTGTTTACACAAAGTCTTGTTATTTTGATATCATCCAGAGGTTACTAGCACTTGGATGATAACTTTTTAAGGGATTATTATGCCCATTAAATCAATTTAAACACATGCCTTTTTCTTATGTCATCTCAGCTGCTCCGGATGGACATACTTCACACCACATATGGTACACATATATTTTGGGGGTAAATGATGCCGTTGGTGAATTTTAAATAAATGTAGATCTGTGGTAGTGTATGCACAATGCTTACAGGGATGTTGAATACCTTCATGCACTTTTACATGTCAGGCAAGACAACTGCTGCATTTGTATCCCTTTTTACATCCTGGGTGCACACAGAGAAACTTAGCATGACATTGATGAATCACTGCATGGGATGTTAGTTCACTTTTGAAGTAATAAGTTTTTCCACACAGGGTGCATTGGTAGTTTAATCGCTGATGAGTATACAAATGACAGCGGTGACTGCTGGGTGTGTTGAAAACTTTTTGACATTTATTGCAGACAAGTCTAACCTTATGTGTTTGCAGATAATGTGCATTCAAGGCCTTTCTATTGATACACTTCACCTTACATATACTACAAAGAATGTAGCATTTAGACCGATGCTTTGGTAAGCCTATGGTTTTTATGTTTACTTTTGTTTTGATCTGTTTGGCCTGTTCCTTTTGATATCCAGGGGACTTTATTGAAGCTGTTACAGTTGGAATTTACTTTTGACTTACTCCTGGTTAGATAGGGGTGTTTGTGGACATCCAGAGGTAGCTTGCGTACACCAAGTGGGTCATTTTTTAGGCGGTCAGCATGCAATACATCCCTATCAGTCAGGTTCTTTACTCCCTTGTGGCCAGTTTTCCACTTCAGTCCCATTGATGTTTTCATGTCATCCAGCTCTTGTGCATCATTGTAGATTGCAGTTGTGGTCATATCTATTAGTATAGTTGCATCCGATGATTCCGATTCACTACCTACAAATTCTGAAGTGTCTATCAATTCTGTTTCATCACTGTCAATGGTGTGTTTTTCAATTAATGTTTGTTTTTGAGACTGCTTTACTTCTAGTATAGTAGGAGTGTATTTTTATCGGCATTACTGGGGAGATATTCACACTGGTAGTGGTCATCGCTTTGTTTTTATCAGATTTTACTACATCAGGTACACATCCAGACACCTGCTGTACCACTTTAGGAATTATTATGTTAAATTTGGTCCCCTCCTTAAGTAAATTGATGCGAGGCCTTAGCTCAACATAGAATGAATTACCCAGATAGGCAAGATGAATGTTCAATGATAGTAGGGCAAGATCATGATGGTTTTCATTTAAATCCCCTTCCATTGTTGACCATACCCCATCAACAAGGTCTACCGAGGAGTGGATTCCAATATATTTGCTCATTCCTAATATGGCTAGTTTGTCACCCCTGACTGTTGGTTCTGCCATGTATGTCAACCACTCATATATTGACACGCCCTTTCTCTTTAAAAAATTTGCACTGACTATTCTATAGTAATCACTGTCACGCTCCATGTATACCATTAACGCTTTACGTAGGTCAATGCCAGACATGTTTGCTCGGGCACCAAATATGTTGAACAAATTAATGGTTGATTTCGTTGCTTGTGTGATATTGTGATTCTAATGTTATGGTATGATGTCTATAGCATGGCATATTCACAAGTTTAATTGGTTACATTATTTTGCAAACAATAGAATACATTGTTCATAGAGGCAGCTGGAAATTTGCAATCAATAACAAACAAAACCCTAGAAAAACAATGTTCCTATGCTCGGGTACTTGTTTCTTCGACTCAGCGTACCTTTCGAACGTTGAATTTACTGAACTCCTTGACAAGAATTTGCTTGATCATCTCTGGGTCTGATACAACCAGTACCGGTGTCACGGACTCGAAATATCTGAAAGTTAAATGCGGGATTACTTAGATATGTGATAATGTGGCTTGTTTGTTCCATAGGATTTTGTCCCACAGATACCTGGTAGCATTATCCAGTAGTGAATCCAGAAACTGGTTTGGAGGCGACAGACATCTTCAAAATTATTATTATTATTATTATTATTATTATTATTATTATTATTATTATTTGGCGGAAGACTCGGAAATAAGAGAAGCAAATCCTGCGGAACATACAACTACTTTATTGGGCTACTTGTTACAAGATACATGTTGACTCTCTGCTGGCTGGTACTCAAGTGAAGGCTGAGTACTCACTGGATACGCATCATGACAAGCAAAATGCAGGCATGCAGCAGTGTGCATGTGCAGTGTCCTTAAAAGGCTTTTTCATAACTATACCAAAATTTAACATTAGAGGGAATAAGACGCTCGCGCCTGGAAGTCTTGTTGAGGTATTTACAAAGTGCATATTACAACAATCTTCTCTTTGAAAAATCCCACATAATGTTGGATTAGAAACGGAATGTGTTTAAAACGTACCCCCAGACTTTTCCATACTTTTTGTGTCCTTCCTCCCAAAAGGGGTGCACACCCTTAAATAGAAACGACAAGGTGAAATACTAGTTATTGTAATATACAGACAAATGATAACATCTGCTTCCAGGAATAGAAAGCTTAAAATAGCAAAACACACTGTAGTGATTTTTCTGGATGATGAGTTACTGAAGGATATCTTATTAGTTCCTATTAAACTGGCTACATTCTTACCTTTTCATTTACTTCACTCTGATTTCCATTGACCAGTGAAGGTTTAGGACCTGGGATTCCCATCGATTCAAACACGGCGAATTGCTCCTTTCTCCTCCTGCACACAATCGAGAAAGAATAATTGGATGTGTTGCAGTACAGGTCTAAATAATGTTTTGCGATTTTTTTTATGTCTACGTTCCAGCAAATGGGTATTCGAAACATGTCCTGCTTGTCGTGTTAACTAAAGCTCCAAAGTCAATCAACGGGAAGCGGGAGGTTGCTTCACAGCGCATGTCAGTGTTTACGGATAGCTGTTCTGATATTTTATCCAAAGCAAGAATTGTTTAGTTAGTACTGGATTAATCCACTGTTAGACACAACAGGAAAATGTTAAACGGAGGAATATTGTTTTATGGATATGACACATGGCATAGAGGTCCTGGTAGTCTCCTCTCGACCTTACGGTCTTCTGACTAGCCATTCTGTAAATGGTGCATCACAGTTGAATACCCGTCTATTAGTCTGAAATAGTTAACTTTTTGACTAGACTGATGCACCTGTGTGGGAATATCAAGTACATACAATTTCCTGTTCCGTGTAAACAGGCTGTCCAGCAGCCTGGAAGATGGCAGCAGTTTCTAAGCTATTATTGACATGTGTTGATAATGCTGACCTCTAGGCTAAGATCCTGGTCACGGTGCCAGAAAATACTGCTCCTGCAATATCTCCTGATTGATTAGCTATGGAGTTATGTAATAAAGTGATCATATAGTGGTATTCCTTTTGTTTTGTTTTATTCCAAGTTTGTCACTAGATCTCTAATATTGCACTTTGCATTAACACAGTCACAGTTTGCTGAACTATTTAAGGAAGAACACCAGAATATGAATGTTTATGTCTATGGTTAGCTTACACTCCAATTAGCATAGAGAATAGTAAATCATCAAGGGTGAATCTGGATCATCCAATATTACCCTAAGGTAGCACTGGGATCTTACTGCCAACAGCATCAAGCACTGCCTGCCCCATGTCTGGTCATGCACCACAGATACTTGATTTGTAAAAGTGAAAATAGCTCTCTGTCCACTGGGTACTATTATCTGTGTGGTGGCTGGGGGTGCTCTCAGAACTCACGATGGTGGTCCAAGAGCCGGTGGCTTCTCGTGTTTGTAGGTCTGTGGATCAGCTCCAGCACTCTTAACCATAAGGAACAAACACTGCACTTTGTAACAATCCTTTT
>JBCAUI010532984.1:0-11223 GCA_038406195.1 Haplosyllis anthogorgicola | reverse complement strand
TGGACTGTCTATGGCCTCCCAGTTTGACCCAGTTTGATATTTTGACTGCTTTCCTACCCATTTGCTTTTGTTGAGTTTGTCGAATTATATAAACCAATAACTCCACACTCATGTATTGCCCGTGCTCTAATCACCTACGAGAACCTTTCCCTTCACTTCTCTTTTCAATATGTTGGGAAATTGGGGGACAATGTGATATGTGTTAACTGAAGGAGACTGATGCATTTGTATGCGCCAATATAAATTTACACTGCAAATACTTTATGCAGAGGGACTTCAATGTCAGCTGAGTATCAACATACATTTTGACATTTTTGAAATTATCGACCGGTCAGAATGTTTCACTGTTTTCATCAACAAATTAAGGTTGCATATCCATTCTCAAGTGATCCATTTAATGTTATTATATTAATGTTTAACTTGACGCACTCTATGTTAAAATCAATAGCTCTAGTAAGACACAAACAGCCAAACATATGCTGCAAACCCACTCACCTGTCTGTTTGTTTTGACGGCCATGACACCTGGACGAAGTCACGTGGTAGCAGGTGCCCGTTTTGCCATGCGTCTCCTACCAAAGGCTTTTAACAGCCGTTTTGTGATTGGGTAATTAAAATGAGCCTGGAAATAAAATTTTTGATATTAACTTTGATTCAAAATTTGATTTATGAGTTCTGTAGATTCTGAATTCATCTACACATGATTTTAAAATGTTCTGTATGTTAGAAGAGCTTTGGTATTGCTTAAAATTGAGCAAAATCCCATTCTGCATTTATAAAGAGATTTGCCATCAACCAATCACAGCCAGGCTCTCTGATACCGGAAATATGACGTCACAGATTAACTTGTGAAAAAGAAGAAAGGGGAAAAGTGACAAGGGGAGTCACATTTTTGGGATTATTTCTTCATTCCAAGTCCTAACTATGGGACTCAAATACTGCTTACTGGCACTCTGTGCCACTCTTCTTTCAGTACAGGTAAGATTTTGGCAATAATTTCTAGTATTTATCGAGAAATTGACGTGAATATAGAGGCTCTTCCCACGACTGCAGAATCTTAGGAAAAAATCGATGAAAAATCCTGGTTGCAACAATTCCTTTTGAGACGGGAAATGTGCTGTCTTCAAAGCCTTGGAGCTAGTTTTTTCAAACTTATTTTACCTGTAGCTTTATAATGCCGAATGTGAAATATTATAATTGTTGCATCTTATGTTAAAAATGTAGACTAGTTGAATTTCAGCGGATTTGTGTGTGTTGCAGGCATGGAGGAGTTTGATCTTCGGTCATGTCATCATCATGGTGACTTGCCTTCAGTGATGAATAATTTGTGTGATGACTGTTTAATGAATGTTTGTTTTTCAGAAAATACAATTTTAGAAATTCATATCTACACAGAGGTTTCTTGCAGGCCTTGGTAAATTTATTTTGTGCACATGAAGTTTTTACCAACAAACGTAAAAGCATTTGATTTGGACATTAAGTCTTGATCTAGGTAAATGCATTGAGGTTCAGCTGAAACATCGCAGTGTAAAATTTGTGCTATGCATGGTAAATTAGCCCATAACTCTGGATCAATTTAAAAAAAAAGAGAGAAAGATTAAAACCCCCGGATGAAATGGCAGTTATCAAATACATGTGGGGGGGGGGGGGGAGTGCAAAATTAGGAAACAGTAAGCTACATCACCTTGATGCCCGTCGTCCGTAACAAATCACAAGACACATTGTTCTGTTGCATTAGCGTTTACGAGTTTGGATTGGAAACAATCTTATCAATAATTTCAAGCCGTACAGTATATCGTCTGCAGTGCAAGGTACATGTACAAAATGTGTTTGGTTTTCGAGTACATGTACAGTTTGCGGAGATTAAAGTTCACATTATTTTCACTCCCATTTACGTGCAAACGTAAATTTGCAACGATTAAAGGATTTGCGCATTAAATTAAGCGAAGCGATTTTTTTATATTAAATGAACCAAAGCGCAACGCCATTTTATTGGATGCGTATCTTAATGAATAGTGGTATTGGCAGGTAATGGGAAACTACAGAGCTGTCGACAATATTATAAAGTGTAACACCGGTATTGAACATGCAACACAGCAATACGTCGATAAATGGGGGATCAATATCAGACTGGATACAAGTAGTAGTGGGTAGTGGTAGGATAGTTGCATTGGTTCCTGCAGTTAATGCTCAGTGAATTCGAATACAACCTTGACATGATACTGAAGGCCAGACTTTCTATTTGATGTATTACGTTGCATTGAAAGAAAGAAAAAAAATTGAAAGCGGCAATTGGTACAATTGACTTTTCAGCGTATTTTTTTTTTGTATTTTGATTAAAAATTCACGAAACTAACCCAAAACTTTTTGGAAACCTATTTCGTTGTTGTTGTTTTTCGCTATACTGTGTAAAGAAATTGTTCCGTTGTTGCAGAACAATGTGTTAACGCGCCTTTTTATTATACAATTGATTACTTTTTGCGAAACTGTGTATTACATACACAAGATAAAATTCAATCCAGGCATTTGGTATGTGTGACTTTATGTGCCAAGTCAAAATTCTTTGTAATAAAATGCCTTTGATTGGTCTGTGGTGGTACTCTGATGAAATAGAGGAAATATTAGATTGTTTTACTAAGCAAATGGCAAGTGTTGACAAAAGATTATTGACAAAAGTATTGTTACTGGAAGCCCACAAACAATAAAACAACGTTTACATTGTAATAAATGCAAATTACTCATTAACTCCACTTTTGTCTAATTGCTCATTATACAGATCTGTAGAAAGGTGCATTTATCTAATGAATATGTGCATGATGTTTACATGTGCTGTTAGCATCATCATGCTTCCATGTTCATGTATACAAAAGCTATAATCATGCTGATTACCTAGCATCTAATAAATTGCACATGTATTCAGAAGATTTATTTGAGCATGCATAAATAATAGAATTATGATGCTATTGGTTTGGAGTTTATTGCGATTACTGGTAACCAATAATTGTTAATGACTATGAAATCCTGGAGGCCATAGGCCTAACATCAGTTATGACACTCTTATTTGTCTGACATATCTTTCAAGTAGCCTGTCTTTCACTTGAAACCATGTCTGGCAACTATTACCTGAGAAAGGAGGTTGATGTCTCGCAGACATACATAATCTGAGTTGGATGGGCGTGGTGTAAGCAATAAGTGCATGCTTCCACGGTTAGAAAGAAAAATACAAAATGCAAGTTATGAAATTGTCGGGTTAAAATAGCTGGATATCTTCTCTTGGATCTGATTGTAAGGACATATTCAGTGTCAATTTGACTAGAGGTCATGTGTACATGTCTATTTTTATGGCTGTTTCTAGTACCAAAGGGTATGACAATATGTAACCAGCCTTGTACATTGACCTCGCCTTGTTTACTGTGCCCTCTCAGAGAACAAAGGGACAGGCGCCATCATTAGGACATGGGCATGATCATCATGAGGATGCTGCGTATTCATTAAATTGGGGGTCATTTGGTAAACTAATTGCGACAATATTGAATGGGATTCATGCACAAAGTTTGGTATCAATTCAGTGTTGACTGGGGAATTGAATTGGATTGCTGTAGTCATGACAATGTCCCCTAATACACATGTATTGGGTTTTTCGCCAAAACAAATGAACTTGCTTTAAATGTCATTTGGGAAAAATGTCATGCGTTTATGGGCACAGTCATGGCCATGTAACCACTTGGAAGTTACCCTCAAAACAGGTGACATTTGATATTTTAAATAAAACAAGCCACTTGGAGGTGTCCTTTCAAAGCAGGTGCCTCGATTTGGCATTAATCATGTTGTAGTAACAAAGCAGTGACTTTTCCAATATTGATAACATGCTTTCAGAACCAGTAGGATGTAATCCATTTTGATGGGCAAAATATCCTATGTAATCAATCCTGGAGTTAATTGCTGTAATTAGGAAATTTTTAATGTAAAAATGGCAGCCTTGTCAGCGTTTTACCAGCGTAAAGAGGAAAATCGATGCAAATGTCACATTTTGCAGTCTCTTTTGTACTGAACATACTCTGCAGTTAGTCGATGGCATTTCAGCAGCAGTGTCTGCACAAGAATTATGGGGTCCCGGTCGTTATTTTTATCACATTTTGTACCTTAAGTGCGAAAGCAGAAAGCCTATAAATTATTTAGCACTTTATTTTTCCTCTATTAGAGTGTTATTGGCTCTGGTTCAACTATTTTGTGACATTAATTTTAAGCGATGATATGCTGTACTTTTTTTAACCAGAGGTCACGGATTGAATGTTTAAAAATGAGAAAGAGGTCTACTTAAGTGATAAAAAATTATGATAAGCTGTAACTGAATGATTTAAATGTGACAATATTGACAGCCTCATTTAAATTCCCACCTGCGTCGATCAGTGTACCTGTTATTTCAGTCAACTTTGAAGACTGCAGCAATGGCCAGAACTAAACAACTGCTGAAAATTCAATTAAAAAATCACTAACCATCAATGAATCTTAAACAAATAGGAATTATTTGAACAATTGACTGTTACAACAAGCTAAATGACCTGGGATATCGATTTTGGAAGCGTTTTAAATGGGCTTTGTTAAACAGGTGTGTCGAAGTTATTTGAACTATGCGCTGTGAAATGCACTACAGTCGGATCATTCTTATATGGAAGAAGGTTTTTAACAGCACAAAGAAAAAGCTTTATTAATGATGACATAAAGACGAGATTTCGTTTTATCTCTTAAAATACATGACCTTGTATGTAATAACCTCTCTTATTAACAATTATAAAACCAGTTTCTCTTTTTACGGTCATTTGTGGACAGGAAACGGGTGACCCTTAAAGAGGACAAGATTTGATTAATTAAAATCCAGGCACACTACTATGGACATTAGAATGGTACATCATGTTTCATATTCTTGTACAATGGGGTTAGGACCTTTTTTGAACGGCAACCTCCCGCAATACTGAATTTTTTTTACAGTCGGTCAGTCCACAGTTGTTTGTTTAGAAGACAACCAAAAAGTGTCGTATGATGCAGAGTGTCGCTCAAACGTAAAAACAGTTACGATCTAAGAGTTTGTAAATTGAAGTCCTACAGCACGGTACGTAGAAAATCAAGCAACTGACTTGTAGAGAAACTGTGTGAAGAAACGTCCTTCCAAAGGTCTAAGAACAGCAGGACAATGAAAAGGATGTCATACAATTTCTTATTACAGTAGAATCTGTCTTGAGCGGCATCTGTCTTGGACGGCATTTTGCTTTTTTTTACGGCAGTTTTCTCTGACATGAATACTTAATATTCATGTTTATTTTATCTGTCTTGAACGGCATTGCTGCCTTTTACGGCATTCTGGTCATCCAAAAATTGGGTGCCGCCCAAGACAGGTTCTACTGTACGAAACTTGTGTAATTTATCAGGTTATAAATACCGATCTTGGTATCGCCTCAAAGTATTCAGTAAAAAAGGTTGACACACCAAGACAACAAAGGAATTGTGGGTATGCCCAATTTGAAGTATTTGACAAGAAATTAATTAAATGTGGTTTATTTTGCTCATGATTTATGGCCATGTGATGTCGATAACATTACTACATGTATCCTTTCACAAGTCCGATTGTATTTATTGCTTTTTACCCGGAAACCTTACAAAATTGCGTAAAGATCAAGTGTAAAAGGAAAAACATTAGATCTTTACAAGGAGGTTTTCAATACACGTATCAGTTTCGAATGTAATGTGACCTTTCCGATAAGAAGATGGAGAGAGATTTTTGGCTCATTTGGCATAATTGCCGAAGAGCCTATAGAATCATGAATTGTCCGTTGTCCGTCGTTGTCGGCGTTGTCGTCGGCATTGTCATCTGTGCACAGCTACCTTATTCACAGTATTGATCATAGAGACTTAATATCACACACATATGCACCTGTGTGCTATCTCAAAGCCTAGAAAAAATTATGTTGCTGTGTCCATTATTCTTAAATTGACAGCCATATTTGTTTTTTTCTTTGAACCTTAATCCTAGACATGCAATTGATGATACAGACTTCATATTTGGCAACCTTATGCAGCCACATACCCTCTTTATGTTCTGCAAAAATTATATTGATACCACATATATTCCTAGTTTAGCAGCCATATTTGTGTTTTTTCATTGATCATATATTTGAGATTTGCTCTTAAACACTTTAGTTGTATCCATGTGATATTGTAACCAATATTGTCTTACGTTTTTGATAATGCCAAATGAGCTCAGGTCCATCTGGACCTATTTTTAAAACCTCAAAGTTTTGAAGCCAGAAGTAAGTAAGATTTGTAGGATTCCTTTTTTTATACTGTATGTTAAACTCACTTATTTTCAGGCAATGTCGTCGGTGTGCGAGGACAAGATGCGTAACGGTCACGTGATGAAGCGCTCGCACAGTCTGGACGGCATGACGACTCTCCCGCTCTTTAACAAGGCCATCCTCTCATGACACATGCTCACGTCTAGGTCATCTGGGGTCAAGGTCATCCACTACTTTATCATGCGGTGCGCCTCATCACACAGACTGCTGTTTACTGCGTGTTTACAGTGTTTGTAGATTTACAGTAAAAATTGTATTGGACGAACAAACATACATCTCGGATTGACATGAATTCTTCTACTAATCGAACAAACAGCTGTGCAGTAAAATAGGGTGAACAGCCCACTGTACAATAAAATCCCTGTACGCTCGCCCAATAAAGTACAGAGTAACTAAAATCAGTGCTTATCAAACTACTGCTTAAAAGTAGACCGAAATATGCACATGAAGTTAAGTACTCCCAATGGGAGAACGAGTGACTAATACAGTGATATTACTAACGATTGAAGAATGGTGCATGGATGGAGGTAATAGTAATATCACAAATGGCTGGGCGGTGCGTTCTGTTCGTCCAATGCAGATTTTACTGTGTTTTTAACGGCAAACATGCAGCCTTGCAGTTAAACACTTACAGTCAGTACAGTTTTATCAACCAAGGGACGTATAAGTTTCTAATGAAAAAACTGTGCACGCACGTGCATTACAACCTGTAGGGTCATAGGACATACTATAAAACTTTGCGCGCACTGTTTTGGAATAAACCCAGTTGAATCACGTGCGAACCTTAGAAACTTATATCTCCAAGGCCTCAGTAGCTGGGAATAAGTGCACTTTTACCTGTGTTTACTGTCTGAATCTACAGGCAAAAAACGTGATCAAAAGAGCATTTTTTGGAAGTACAAGTTTCTGATGAAAAAATGGTGTGCACAGGTTCATTACAAACTGTGGGGTCTCAGAACACACTATAAAAGTTGTGCCTGCACTGTTGCCAATTTGTTGGGATAAACCCAGTCCAGAGATAGAAATCTTCCAGTTTTATCCGGAATTCCGGTTTTTGAATGTTGAAAATACCCACTTCTGGTTTCTTCTCTCGTTAAATCTTTTATTTTCCACCACATGCCTTTGGAATATCAGTAAAATTAAGTGGTTTTCCGGTTCTTGGATTGTGGTCCGTTTTCATCTCTGCTAGTCTAAACACGTGCGCACAATACAGAAACTTATATGTCCAATCTTAGCCACCGAGACTTTGGTTTATAAAACCGCACTGTTAACTTTTAAACGTGTTGATCAAGGCGTCTGTACTTGTGATGAGCGACGCTGACAATTCATATCATTAGCGTTCGTGCATGACGTCGCGTTGCGTCATCGCGTTTCCATGGTTACTGTGTAATGTGATAAGAGTGAGGAGGAGAAACGTTTGAGTCATTTGTAAATAGTAAATATATAAATGTAACAAGATGTGCAAGAAATGTCACGGGACTTCAGGTTGTAGTGATCGCAATGTGCTAAGTGACCCGGTCAAATTCATTTTAAATGCGCCGTTTTTAAATGCATTTAAACACAAAAGAAATATACAGTGACGACATCTGACCCTTTTACGACACTTTTCACTGTATAAAAACTACTTAAATTCTACTGTCTTCGGCAACACCCTGCCTTTTATGACACTTTTGGGAGGGAAAAGTTCAGCGTCGCTCAAGACAAGTTCTATGGTGCAATGTGCGGTGCAAGCTGAATTCCTGAATTGTAGTAATTTACAAACAAGATGAACAAAGTGCAGTATTATTTATAATGAAGTAATTACTTAATAATATACCACATTATTCCTAATTAACACGCATGCACATGGGGCCAAGTTTCACTTTTGTGTGTTATTTAGTTAAATCACATTTAACTAACAAAATTCATTTTTCATGGTTAATTTTCCATTTTTGTTGTGTTAATTATTGGCACACACAAACTTTTATCTTTTTTCAAGAAAATTTTTGTGTTCGAAAAGTAAAATATCCAAATGCCCTGGAAATCGTTTATCTTTTTGTGATTGAAAATTGGGTGTGTGTCAGTTAGGATATGCGCGCTAATTAGGAACCGTGCGGTAATGTGCATGAATGTAATGCGGAAGAATTGAAATCAGTTTTTAGCGAGGACAAAACGAAACATGCGTTGAAGGTGCTGAACTGCTGTACATGATCTAAAGATTTCGTTTTGTCTTTTAGAAATAAGCACACACAAACTTTTCTTGTTTACACAATATTTAATAAATACATGTAGTACATCAAATTAAGTGATTTTGTCACGGGGGTTGGGGTTGGGGAGGGATCGGCGCTCGATTTATGACCATTTTTTATGATTTATTCAAGGGAACAAAGTCATGCGACCATTATAAGAGACAGGGAAAGGCAATTTCGTCATGATTTGATCATGACAAATTTTGAGACCACATAATATCAGAAACTGGCTACAATCTAGATTTAAAATGTATTCCACCCGCACCATGAATGTTCATAGATCCGGGTGGTGTGTGTTTGACACCCATATTCCTGGCATTCCCTTACAATAAGAGGTCCCAAATTTCTCCAGAAGGGAATAAATTATGAAAATGGAATAAATTGAGCGCCGATTGCCCACACTGCAGGGCGTTGCGTGCACTCGCACTGAGAAATAAGTGAATTTACTGAATATTCCTTTTGTAAAAATGACAGAAAGTATAATTTATTTAGTGCTTTGTAATTTATATTTTGAAATAATGTTGATACAGAGACATTATCAGTCAGGACTTTAAAGTGAAACGTAAAGTTTCATTTGACGGCCATGTAAAATTTACTGAACATTTTCGGAGGCTGAGAGTAGCATGTTCATGTGTGTAATTGCTGGATTTTTCGCAATACATGTTGTTACCAAATGAATGACGCATCACATCACAACTGTAGTAATATTTGGCACCAACCACCAAACCAAGATTATGTGTGTGCAACTCTCATCTTTTGGGAGTTTGGTTTTTTGCACCAATTTGGGGGCCACTGGTACCCTCTTTTTCAGACTTTGAGTGACTCTGACCATTGGTTTTAAATCCAGGGTTGATCGATCTGTCGTGGATTTGTTGTTTGCATGCTTACTCAGTTCTCACAGTAACCTCTGACAGCACATTTTCATAAAACTTAATAAACAACACTGCCAAAATTTAACGGATCCAATTCCAAGAAATTGGTGCATTAAGAGTAGCATTATGTCGTTTATTCTGTAACGCTACCAGTCGGTGTTACATAATAAACAACATAACGCTTGTTTTGCATTAAAGGATCGGCGTTAAGTTTTCGAAAATGTGCTGATTTAATTTTTCATCCGCTTGTGAGTAAACTGTGGTATGGAAGTGGCTTCTGGATTTTTGTGCAAAGTTACACACCTAAATTTGGCTTGGTGATTGGTGTGCCTGTTATTTATTATACATATAACTTAATTGAATTTGAATCATAAATTGACGAGACAATATTTGATAGTGAATGCTTTGTTAATGCGACGTGTTTGTTAGGGAAATTACGACTGTAGTGAAACTTGCATGTTTATAAAGCTTGAAACAATATGATTGTGAACTAGGTAACTGATATAATAATTGACCTCGGGGACTTTTCTCTTTAAACCCCTTTATCATGGACAATAGGACATTACGGTTAAATGTGCACAATGTGCACATGTAGTGCATCAGTAAATGTCTGTAAAACTACGGTCTAGTACTAAATGTTCATGCGTATCTGCACTGTACGAATTTGAGGGAAAAAATTGCTGTAACGTCATTGGTCTGTTGAAAAATGTTTTTTAAAATGTAGTGCAGAAACACTACACATTTGTATGTGTACGTGTGTGTTACAGCCAATTTGAAGGTAACACTGTTTAAGATCATGGTGATGAATTCTTCTGGTCATTTATATTCCGACTGGAAGGGTCAATGGGTCAGATAGACAAATTCTTCTGTAGCGCCGTATAAAATCAGATGTATCGTTCTCTTGTAGTGTGCGCTTTGTTCGTACCAAATCCTTGTATAATCTGACATACGGTACTGTTCCGTTTTTAAGCGCACTGAATCCTCACATAATCTTAATTCATACCAGATCTTTGCATGATCCCACATACTAACAGTGTGTTTTCACAACCAAAATGCTAAATGTTGTTGAATCATTTGGCTTTCTATCTTCAAACATTTTGTTTTCACAAACCAGTGATGTTCATAATAAACTGTAATACTTTGCTCTTTATGTAAACGCTCCAATGCCAGTTTTAACGTATTGAACATTTTAGCTGTGAAAACGCGCTGATAGTTTTTGATAAATGCACCGAATTATTCGTTTCTTGCCAAATGCACCGTGAGCCAGTCATGTCATGTCAAGTTTGAAAGTTGAACGTTTCAGCCGAAAATTGCGCAAATGAAAACTTCACGATTACACTCCTCCCCGGATATATCGATATCCCGCTTATATCTATATTTTCTTCCGTGCAAAATTTCTTCCGTTGACCCTAATGTTAATTTCTCTGCTTATATCAATATTTTTTCCAAAATACTTTTCGATGGAATATGTTTCAGGGTCATCCCTAGTGTCTGCGCCCATAGTTATGTCGAGTAGCATCAATCGGTGGTGAGGCGGAGTGGATGCAAAGAGCAAGCGAAAGCTTAAAGCCATTTCTATAACATTTATTTAATTAAATATTACAGTTAATATCATTTCAATAACAGCTGAGGTAGCAACTTGCATGGGCAGTACTACAATAAATAATGCAAATCATAAGCAATTGAGAATTGACAACAAGTAAAAGCAATGAGTTGGCTGAAACTGTACTGTTCCAGACAGCATAAAATAAATATCTGGCATGAAATATGGACT
>JBCAUI010532962.1:0-11224 GCA_038406195.1 Haplosyllis anthogorgicola | reverse complement strand
TACCACATATATTTGCAGTTTGGCAGCCATATTTGTGTTTTTCATTGGTCACTTATTTGGGATTTGATCTTTGTATCTATGTAATATTGTAACCTATTTGTTGTCTTAGGTTATGATAATGCCAAATGAGCTCGGGTCCATCTTGACCTATTTTTTTCATTTAATTCTGGGATGAGGAATGGTCTGGAACAGCTTACTAACTCTGTACTCAATGCATTACATGATTACATGTACGCTGTGCAATTACTGGATTCCTACTGATCGAGATGTGACATAGTGTTGTTCAACCTTATATGAAATACGGAAAAGGATACGTTAAAAAACTTCCAAAAAAAAGTGATTCATGAATGTGGAGAGTGAATCCTCAGCCTTGCATGTTAAAGATGATGATGAAGCATCATCGGATGAAATTATTCACATCTAAAATGTATTTGGCTGTATCATTACGGAATTTTGTTAGCCTTTGCTGAAAATAATTTACTATTGGGTTAGTTTTCTTTATTTGCAAAAACAGAAAGCATTCTTTGTACAGAATGTATAACAAGAACTGTTTAGTTCACCAAGAAAAGCTTACCGTACTATGGTCCTTGCTTGGATATTGGTGGTGGTGCTCTTTGGGTATGATACAATGAAATATCAAGGCAATTGCATAATTACAGCACCTTTATCTAATTTAGGATGCAATCCTTGGAGGGAGAACTAAACCAAGTACAGTTCCAGCAGGTTGATCACCTGCAGAAGCTGCAGGACAGTGATCGTATCGTTACGGACAAAAGAAAAGAGCTACAAGTTTATAAAGGACAGGTAGTAATAAAAACTATTCACACAAAATTGAACATGATGCATTGTGAGTGCTGTTGTATCGAGATCCTAACCGCCGTACAACTATTACAACAGTACACATGTACATGCAAAGTGGGAACTGGCAGAAGAATAATATGTAATGTTATCGTTGTAGTTGGAGAAAGATCGCAAGGAGCTAGAATTGTTAGACAAGGAGATGGGTCAGGGTAAGGCTGAACTCAAACTTCTTCATGAAGCGATACAAAAACGTCACCTTCAGCTGGATAACCTAGATAGGGATGTGGAAAAAGAATTGGGAAATAGAAGGAAAGAAATAAAGGTAAGTAATGTGGTGCTTTTTTCCGATTCTAGGAAACTTGTAATGATTTTGTAATTCCACCCCTCGGTGATTGTTACGTAGTGTGTCTGATTATTCACTTTGATTTTACATCCGAAATACATGTGTAAGTAAGCCATATGATATTGCAACCTTTTGGTAATGTTTGTATTTGTGTATGATTCAATCCCAATGCTACTCAATGAATTATGAAGGTATTTTTATGCAATGAACATTAGGATGTCGAAGATAGATTAAGAGTTTTAAAAGAAGAGAAGAAAAGAGTAGAAAAGGACCTGAAAGACAAACAGTTCAAGCTGGATGAGGTAAATATGTGTACCGCCGGATAGAAAGTGTTACAAGCCAATATCTTAATTGCTCGTGCAGTTATCTCTGCTTACTGTAGATAGATTGCTTCACTTTCACTAATAATCTTGCCGTCTTCGTAGAGACCTGTACAATGCAGGCAAATAATTACCACCTTTTAGCAAATTTCTGAAACGCCTATACATTCATATGTGAACTAGGTATTGACTGATATAGACCACGAGGAAGAAGTTTTACAGAATCTTGCTGTAACAACGAGTAAACAAAAACTGCAACTGCAGCAACTCGAAGAAGCATGTAAAGATGGAGAGAAAGAGTTAGAAGTGCTGACTAATAAACTCGATACACTGCGAAAGGTAAAACATGCATGTGACATATCGTCGTTATGTGTTACACAAACTTGCTACTGTGTCTGAAACATGCATGTCAACCCAAGCAGTTAAGCTGTTTCTTGTGACCATGTTTACGTTCTCCATTTTAAGTGACATATTTTTTATTCAAGGCATACGTGAGAAAACATTCCGCCTCTTTTGGCTCCTTTCGTGTACAAATTTTAAGAGCCTGAAGAAACATGATTTATCCATCGTTCAGTGTCGTTGTCATTGTCTGTGTCAGAAATGCAAGTACACATGTGTGATCAAAAAACTTATATTTTACACACATATCCATATCTTGACCAGAAACCAATTAGATTTGCATTTTGAATTTGACAGCCAAAATTGGCGTGCATTTTGTTTATGAAGACGTGCTGTTTGTATTAGCAGACATCGGTAAACAATAAAGGATTGCTGACTCAATATGACAATAGGGCGGTTGGCATTTCGTATCACAATTTTACTACATACAAGTAAACAATACTTCTGTGTAGGTTGCTAATAAAAAAATATTACAGTTTGCCCGTGCTGTACGTATGATAGAATACATGACGACGTATAATGGACACGTACGTGTACTTGTACTTTGTGCACGGTGAAGTCTTCCATTTTATTGACCTAAAGAATGATGTTTTTGCTTGTCGCTTTTCTAATGCTCTTGCCTCTATTCTGCTTGTTTCATCTTTATTTGTTTTAAAATCGTCTTGTCAGTGTAGTTCAGCTAATGCTTTCAGAAAAGGCAACAAATCTTCCAATGTGGTTCAAGAAGTTAAACGGTCTTTTATAAGCACGTTTATAGTCAGTGATTAACTTTGTATTTGCGTAGCATTTAGCACTTCATCATGTTTACGCACGCATTTAAGTCATTTAAAGTAATTCGACAAGACAGTAGTTTATATTATTGTTTATATATAACACTTTACCTGTTTATATTATCACCATTGTTTAGGAAGAGACAACTCTGAGAAGAACAAACACGGAGCTACAAAGTAAAACTAACGAGTTGGAGCGCATCAGCCGCACCGCAGAGCGGGTACAACAAGAGGTGGATGATCTGATTGAACAGAGACGAACATTAGTAACAGGACTCAACAAACTACAAGACGAAAGAGCTGTAATGGAAGAAGGACAACGAACTGCTGATAAGAGAATTAGTCAATTGAAAAGGTATTGAAAATAAAAAAAATGAAGGAAGTTCTTTGGTGTCTGTGCTTGAAAGTGCCTTTATTTTGTCATGTACGGCTGTACAGTGAGAGACAACTTGCCAATAACATGCTCTAACTTACGTTGTTTTTATTTTTTTTTTTCAACAGAAAAAAACATTTTACAATAAGATTGTATAATAGATTGTACAATTGCATGAATTTTTTTAAAATTTTAGAACACAGTCAGAGTTGGAAGATGGTATTCAAACTGGTGAGAACAGACTGAAACAGTTAGAAACTGATCTGAGAGATGTGGAAGCAGATATTGATGATGCAAGAAAGGAACGATCTGATCTAAAACAAGAATTAACTTTACTACGGAGTCATATTCAAGGCCAGTATTTGAATATATTTATCAGAATTTATGGTTGTAACTTATAACAGATTTCAGACACTAAATTGTTTTAAAAGATTTAGATATATTTGTCATGCCAGCGAATAATAATTCCAGTTGTGTGTTGAATATCTTGTTTTCCGTCACAACTACAGGTGGACGTGGAGAATTAGAAACTGTTCACAGTGAACTACAGGATGCAGAGAATAAAGTTACTTTGTTTCATGAGGTAAGGTAAAGTGTTTTGGCAAAGTAGTCGTTTATGTAGTATTTAGAAGAGAGTATCTGAAAGTATTATGTAAAGTAACTTCGACGGCAGATGTTGGGTGAAATACTTTTGTTGTGTTTCCTCAAGTGCAATTGTTAAGACAAGATTAATTGCAGAAAGGAGAAATATTATTGTCGTAACTTCTGTAATTTAAAATAGCATTAAAGTAGCTTACTCTCAAAATGCTATTTTTAAACTAAAGCCATATCCAACACCGCATTATACAATTGACTATGTTTTCTCACAGAGGGAAGCTGAGAAGCAGCGAGTTACGGAAGAAAAGATTGCACATTTAGAAAGAAGGGTGAAAGAATTAGGTATATTACTCCCACCATTGTTACAGATTGTCACTGGTCTCATAGAATCTGTGTTCTAGAATAATCAAGTCAGAAAGAGAATCTTGAGATTAAATGCTGAAGGTCGGTAAGATATTTTTGCTCTGTATGTGTGTACATGCTACCATTAATAGGAGATGCAGTTGAAGAAAGAAATGAGGAAAAGGAACAATTGGTTACTGCACTGAATAGATCTGGACAAGAGTTACAATCCCTGAGAAACAATGTTGATGAGGTAAAAACATCTTCGCCAGGGAGTTTTACACAATAACTTGAAACATATCGGGGACAAAATTAAGCGAATAATTAATAAAACAGTGGCATCCTCAATTTTTTCATGTCTTTATCTGTAAACACTAAAATAGCATTGTTCATGCATCGACAATTTCTTTAATGAATGACATTTTCTTTCTTATCTTGACAAGGAGCAGGGAACACTTACAAATAAAATCAAGGCTCTAGAAGAGGAAGTGCAAAAATTATTACAGCAACAGAAAGATAAAAACGAGGTAAATACTAAATGCATATTCCCTTTCAGCAAATGTGTTGTTTTTTTTGTCGTGAAGAGAGTAAAATTTTCTTAGTTAATAACTATGTTCCTTTAGTTAAGACATATGCATGTATATTTTTGAAGGAGTTGTCACATTTAAAAGAGAAGTCAAGCAAGGAAATTGCAGATCTAGAAGGTATTGCACAGGCACATTACGGTAGAGCAAACCGACTTAGTGACGAGTTAAACTACCTGAGAGCTGAACATTTAGAACTGAAGAGACAGGTTTGTGCAATTAAAATTTGCAGTACATATAAATGCTTGCATGGTGCCATTAAACCTGAAACACACGTAAATTGATCAGATACTGAACTCTTCGTTTTTATTATTTCACACAACTAAAGCTGCAGTCACAACAGGAAATTGTCGAAAAAGAAAAGAGATTAGAAGAGACTCTACAAGAACTGAAGGACGAAATAAAATCGGTTTGTAAATTATTGGGCTCTAAAATTTCCTTTCGGTGAAACCTTTTCCTTTTAGTCAGAGCAATGTAAAGGAGCAGAAACTTTGTTGTAGTTAACTTAGCATCTGTAACTTTGATTTTTTATCAAAAAGATGAGTTGTCACTCGAGCAATGTGTACGACATTTGGCGCGTACTCTAAAAGCTGCTCGAAATTGTGAATGCAAAGCATGTTCTGTAAACTATCGTGGTTATTCAGGAGGTGACTGGGGGACTTTACGATCTGGACAAATCACGTAATGAGGCCTTAAGCGAACTTGAACAACTTCACGACCAAAAAGACAATTTAGAAGGACATCTAGAAAGCTTAAAACACAGTCTTAATCTGGTAAGTTTCTGTCTTATTTGCGAGACGCTCTAACAAACGTTAAACAGTAAATGTACATTGAACCGTTTTAATGGTACACATATTATCAACATTATTTGCATGCTCCGTGGAACATATTTACATAAAATCTTTAATAACTTTCTTGTAGATTCGACTGTCGGGAACCCCTGCTCATCTGCCACCCTCAAATTTAAATCTAGATTCTAAAGAACAGTTTCTATTACAACAAGAATTGCTTAAGGTTTGTTTCGTAAATAAAGAATCGTGTAGACTACTTGATATCAAAGTCACATAAGATTATGTAATTTAAATCCCATGACAAAATAGATGTTTAAGTAAACGCTTTGTTTTATGTTCCTAACAGAAGCAGTTAAATCAAAAGATGAACCAACATGCTGAAGTCATTCAGCTTCAAAACCAACAGTCTCAGGATAACTTGAAGAAGCTTCACCTAAAGTTGCAAAACCTCGAAAATGTAAGTTATATTTAAAAGTCGCTTTTGAAATACTCATATTAGATCCTTTCTTGTAGTAAAAAAGAACGACGGGTAAAGACATTGTTTAAAATGTGTTCGTTCATTTCAGGTTTTATCACAAACTGATTCAGCTGTTTTCCATCCTATTTTATGTGATGATATCATTCAACAGAAGTCAACAATAAAAGACAGTTCTCCATCGCTTAATGTAGGTGCATTTACATGTATGCCTTTGAATATGTAAGACGTGTTACTAGTGCATTTATATGTGTCAAGTAATGTTTTAGGTTATGATTGTTCACTCTCAAAATAGAATTGTCATTGATTTCATCATTTTTATTCCGTCCGTTAATTATTTGTTAATTCTCCTGAGCCATGTTACTGTTACTGCAGTAGAGCCTGTTTTGAGCGACACCAAACTTTTCCAATTCAAAAGTGTCGTAAAAGCCAGGATGTCGCTCAAAGCAGGGGCATTTAAACTGGTTTAAACCATGTTACTTCTATGGAAAAAGTGTCGTAAAAGACCAGGTGTCGCTCAAAACAGGTGTCGTCCAAAACAGGTTCTACTGTATTAAAAACGAAAATACTATATTGGCCACTTAATCGACAGGACATTTGATGTTTTGTAATTTATCTTCATATTTCTAGACAAAAGGTACGGCACAAAGACAAAATTCATCCCAAAGGAGTATATCACCCCACAGGTACAGTCAGAGCAGAGGACTGCAGTCCCCAGGACCATCTCTTATACCCGAGAAGGGTCCTGTAACCTGATACCATTTTCATATATATGCAAATAAGAAGCATATGCACTTTTTGACTGTGATAAATTGTGAAGTTGCTGATCACTTGGTGGCACAAAAATATGTGGCAGGAATTCACCATGTTTATAATTTAATTCAATGTTAAGTTATAGACATGATCTTCCATGAACATATTCAGTGATCACTTCGAATTACATGTAAGTATTATCATTGGAATGTAACAGCATTAGTTAGGATGTATATGGTGCTTGATGTAACACATCTACATTTTAAATCTCCAGTTAAATGATACTGTTTTGTTAATTGCGACTAGTGGCAGGATACTACAAATAATTATCTGTGATACTCAATTTCCATCGACTTGCTAACCGTGCTTGTGCAAAATAAGCGTGCAAGGAAAGAGAAGTCTACCTTTAATACAGCTGTTAACATTGTGAAAGTGTGCTTTTTCTATTTTAAAAATGAATGCGTTAAGTTATTTTACACTTCGTATTTTTATATTTGTTATAGGCTTTTAGAGAAACTTTTGATCATGAATTGTGCACTTGTATTAAAGAATAAATAAAGTGTTCTTACGAAACCTGAGTTTATAAGTATTCATTCTAATTTGGTGCACTGTATTTAATAAATGCTTTCGATTACTTTCTGATTTATTTGATGCAAAGACAGGCAACGGTAGTTTGGTCAATTCATTTATTGACAATAACAAAAACATGTAAAAAATACGGTGAAAGGCAGTGATCAAATGGACGGATAATTGTACATGTTATCATATGCCCCAATTTGTAGGAAAGTAAAGAGTGAGCCTGCAGACAGTGCAGATTATCACAAGCAGAAAATATCAAAATACATCTTTAAATGAGGTAAACTAAGTTCATGGCTTGATCGAAGTCTTTTATCTGTGCAATACAATCAATAAATATGTGTAAATTTAGAGGATACGCAAGATCCTTGATTCAGTAGGGATACAAATTAAAACCATTTGCACGTCTACTATCACAGAAACAATATATATAGTAAATAGATACTTTTGGAAATATCCTTTTACAGACCAGTACACTCTACAAACACTAGTTTAGAAATTATAACGTATTACTCCTTGGCATTAATTTGTGACATCAATGGATCTTGACTATAATTTTCTTAATTGACCCACAAAAGGGTTCATCACAACATGATAACAATCTGTAATACTGACATAACAACTATAGCTATGTACATGTATTTATCACTACGGGCACCATTTTAAATGTATTTTGACTTTTAGATAATGGAACATCAGTACTGTGCCATCCGTACGAGATCGATATTGCCATCCCTCTTTGTTAGTTTCAGTACATTTATTCCGATGTTGAAACTCGAGACACAAATACTAAAACAAAAGAAAATACAAGCATTAGCATGGAAAGCGAACTTATCTGTCTGTAAATAAACGTTATCATTATAAAAAGTGATCGACTCTATTACCATTAGTGTTACAACAAAACCAGACACGTTTAAATAAAGTAAAATTTGTCTTGAGCGACACTGAACTTTCCCTCCCAAAAGTGTTGTAAAAGGCAGGGTGTCGCCCAAGACAGGGTCATTTAAACAAGATTTAACTACTTTGAAAACAGTGCAAACTGTCGTAAAAATAAGACGTCGTTCAAGACAGGTTCTACTGTAGTTTGATTCTGATTTTGGCAATTTCCAAAAGAAAAAACCCTTTCTCAAGGTATTTTACCTGCCATCGTCATACACTGCTAATGAAGTGAGTGGACCAGATCCTCCAAGCGGCATTGATGCAACACAGTCTACAATATGAGAAACAAATGATAAGTACCCTCATCTTAGTTTCATACGAACCTATAATAAGGCTCATATTTTTGGTCAAATGACTTTTGACATATCCTCTTGAAACCACCCAGATGGAGACGACTCACATGAATTTGCAAAGTGTATCAAAATTAAATTGACTTGGCTAAATGTACCTAACGAACAGGAAACATTACCAGGCCGAATATGTATGGGTAAACAGATTAAAAGTACCTTTAGTGTCCCGATTCCAAATTCTGACAGTACAATCACTGGAACATGTAGCTATGAGATTACATCCACTGCTGACACTGGACGGTATAAATGCACATGCTCCAATCGTTTCGTGATGTCCCTTGTATTCACACACTAACTTGCCTGTCCTGGCATCCCACAACTAAATAATAAATAAACCATACTACAGCAGGACCTCCTTTTTACGACACATCTTTTGAGCGACACCCTCTCTTATACGACACTTTTTGGGTGTAATGTACTGGTATCAAATGTATGTAATTTTAACTCCTTTGAGCGACACTCTCCCTTATACGACACTTTTGTGAAGGAAAAGTTGGGTGTCGCTCAAAAGAGGTCATACTTTACTTCAAGAATCTAATACTAAAACACGCATTAAGAAGACATAGACCTTGTTATTGTTTTGGAATCACAGTATCTGAAGACTGATTTTATAATTAATCTTCTCACCGCATCGCTTCCAGCACAATAAATATTAAATGTACACAAGAAAATGAAAACTTACAGTGGCTTCACAACCGCTACCGCTGAAGCCATTACTACACGTCAGGCAGTAATTATTATCTTCACTCATATCACAACAATTTTGTATGTACTGCTTGCGTGGAAATGTCATACACACTTGAAGATTTCGTGAGTCCCATATTCTGTAATGTTGGTAAGAATTACGGAATGTATCACTGATTGAGAAAGTCATTGCATTCCATAAAATAGTGTGTGTATAAAGATGCTTTCGCATGTTCTTAATCAATCTCCTAAATACAGAAAACATCCTCGAAGTAATGTAACAACAAACACATTTCATGCGTGTACTAAGCATTTTATCAAAAACTTGAAATGTCTGTGAAATAAACAATTTCTTTTTAAAACTTTAATACATACCTACATTCCTTGTCTTCTCCTGTTTGGCCAATAAGATTACTACCTTTTCCCCAGCATACATCAGTTACCTAAAATACATGGTAATTAGTTTACGAAAAAAACACAAAACCACTCAAAATTTCATTCTCATATACCGTAAATGTCCGAAATATGATGCATGCCCTTATGGGTGCACCCCTTTTTCAGCTGATTTTCAGAAATTTTTGCAGTCAGTGTCTGCGGACATTCAACCATTGTAACTCAAAATTTTTGCAAGTAACATGTTTTGATCATGGTTTATTCCTGTCTTATGTCTGTAAGGGGTAATTTTGTATCTCAAACAAATCAAACTACAGTATTCATGTAGTCTTACAATATTCTATTCCCATACAGCATGCTCTGAATAGTTTGTAACACATCGTAAGATTGGAATTTTTTGCATTTGTTAATATCGCACACCCCTGAAATGAGGTCTACGCGTACTGCGCGTTATTTCGGACATTTACGGTATGTTACTTATCACGTTACCTTTTCCAGTGCAGACATATCTAACCAGAAAATTATAAATGAGATGCAAACTATCATCGCACTTGGCATGAACACCTGTGAAAAACAGTGATATCAGTTTTAACAGGTAAAAATAGATGAAAGTGGCCAGTCGAGAAGGAACGAAATATGCAATCTTTACCTGACCTAACAGTGTTTGTCCTCTTGTCTGACACATGGGGCTTTACGACTACTTATTAGTAATGGACTCCAAACTATTGATTTAGACATCACCAAAAATAAGTAAATTAATTGACAATAATAAAAAAGACCTGGATCTAATTTGAATAATTAGGCACAATGGCGGATCCAGGATTTCTCGTTGGGGGGGGGTCGCCAACCTTCGAGCGCCCCAATTTTTACCCGATTTTAGCGTAAAAATCCCCCAAAACTGCATGAAAATGAAGAAATTTTGGCCCGTAGCGGGGGGGGGGGGCGCCTCCCGCGCCCCACTAGATCCGCCAATGAGGCATGCATAATCAATTTTAAATATAGGTCCAAATAGATTTAGCTCGGCCTCACTTTCACCATAATATAATTTAGACAATTGGACAAATTAGGTGGCAAGCAAAGTGTTTGCTTCACCTGATAATTGTAATAACCACTTTGTCTGTCGAGTTCAAAATTAATTAAAACTAAGGAATGCTTCCCAGGTATTGGTCCATATTGCTCTTGCGCAACTGTGCTGCTGACATTGTTGAGAGAAAACTTGCTCAGACAGAAATTCTTGCCTCCATTTTGTAATTTAATGTCCTTATCATCCAGTCTCAAGTTCACCTGAAGTTGTAAGTACATAACTCAGTAATATATTCATGTCAATTGGTAGGGGAAAATGATAATGTTGAAAATTTTATTTTGATTTAAGTTTGATGAAAATGTAAACCCGAACCAGGGGATGACATTTTCCTTTGTAATCTGTATTAAAATTTGAAGTTTAGTCACGTATGTCAGGCCCTGCACAGACGCCTTTTTATTGAGGTTATTAATTACTTACTTGTTCTGTTGTGTATTTGTAGCTTCCTAGAGCAATTACACAAGTGTGACTGTCAAATGGAAACGATTTCAAGTCCATCTTACACTTAAAAATATTCACAATGTGTTTTAATAATCTACAATGGTAAATAAATTATTATTAGTCTATCACGCTTTACGTTGATAGACTACTGTAGACGGCAAGGTGGTTTCGCTGCGAGTTCAAAAAGTGAGGACGAGGTGTTGGGGATGGAC
>JBCAUI010532951.1:0-11224 GCA_038406195.1 Haplosyllis anthogorgicola | reverse complement strand
GTTACAGGTCTAGTAACTTTCCTAACGATTCCTAATCATTCCTAAAACCAAGCGGAAAATAAACGAGCACCAGCAATACACACCCTACTAAAAGACAATGTGTGACGGGCAACATGCAAAGCACGACACAGGGCATAGGGACTTAGATTTTCTTTGACTAAAAATTAAAGTGTAGGTCGGTACAATAAAAACATGTGGCAATTCCAGTTTCGCACAGACTTGTTTTCAACAGATTTCATGATTACTTTTTCGACTAAAAAAAAAAATATAGACTTCCCTTCAGGTAAGTAGTTTTATATACCTGTACATGCATTTTATTATCGAAATTAATCCATTTGATAATCAATGATCTAAGCAATCGTTCTCACTCATTGTGGTGTATGTATTATCACTCGTGGTTCTGTGGTGTAGTGGTTATCACGTCTGCTTTACACGCAGAAGGTCGCGAGTTCGAACCTCGCCAGAACCTCGTATATTTTTGTTGAATTTGATTGCAATTGAATTTAGAATTTAATTTTTGAAAATAACAGTGGAAAAGGAAAAGTGCCTGTAAATTAAATTTAAAGAAAAAACACCAGATTAATAGGAAATGATGTGTGTATTTTCTAACCAATAACCCAAGGATGGTTATGGTTATGGTTATCAGATTTATAAATATGTCTTGATAGCGAAGTTTACCAAAACTGCTCGTCCTCCTTATCTTGTAAAGGTGACACAATTTAGGGAACCTGCTGAAATTACATGTAAAGTCCCGGGTTTTTTTATGTAATGGTAAATATTCCCACCACAGAAAATCCTGACCACAGAGGGTGCGCGCCTTCCCCATGTTCAGCGCCTGCTGCAACTCAAATTTCATGAGATTTTGCTTATGTTTCATCATTTTACAGAAAAACTTTAAGGAGGCACCCTACAAGAAACTTTTGGAGTCTCCACTAAATGTATCCCAGTTTTGAATTGCAAATTCTTCGCTATATGTAAAATTGAACAGCTGGACGAAGAATATTAAAAAGCTGCACACGAAATTACAAAAAAAATTCTGGACGCCTTTGAAACGCCTTTGAAAAGTTTAAGTAAGTGACATAAAAATAAATAGTAGTAAAATAAATAAAATATGAAATAAAATACAATAGAAGGAATGAAGAAAGAAAATGTGAAAAAGAAAGAAAAAGAAAACACTAGATAAAATTGCAGGAAAATTCAAGCAGTACATAAACAATATCAATTAGATAATGTCTATGAAAGCTTTATAACAATGGAAGAAATTTGAACTGCGGGTAATATTACATAAATTAATTTCAGTACTTTCAAGAAGTGCTGAAGGGAACCGACGAAGAAGAGTAAACTTTTATTTTCACAAACTGCCAAATTTAGAACAAAAATAAGTAAAAAAAATGATGGTATTGATGTGTCAACATTTACGAGAAATGGATAGAGTTTATTAATTTCAAAGGTAGGTCAATTTGTCAAACAAACTAATCACTAATATTGAGACATTATGTCGGATCAAGAAGAGACAACTCCTTACCTTCCTTAAATTTCAAATGACAAAGTATTTTATTACTGGATGCAGCAACAGACCCTTTACGTACCACAGATTATATAATGACATATTAGGCCATATTTTCTTTATTTAGAAGTATATATAGATCCACCCCTTTATGTAATCACACCATAAAGGATAAATCAGTACACATGATACTACAACGAATTATTATCTTGCAGGAGGATGACTCATCTCCTTGTACGTCAGTGGCATAGATTCAGCCTGTCATACCGACCAGGAAATGGTAGCGTGGCCGAGCGGTCTAAGGCGCTGGTTTTAGGCACCAGTCTCATTGAGGCGTGGGTTCGAATCCCACCGCTGCCAAAAATGGTTTTTTACTAAAATTTCCTAGAATTCCACATTACTGTTCGACGCCTTTTTTATTGCTATAAGTGAATATATTAGTCTACAAGCTTGTTTGTAAAAATATGTACACATAAAAAAAATGAAAGTCATGTAGTGTTTGTAATTTTTCATTTGAGTTTGCATGACAAATAAATTAGAAAATTTTGTTTGTATTTAATAAATTAATTGTTTAACTTTATCTGCAGAAAATCTCTGAGATATGAAGTAATGTAGTTGAGCTTCTGGTGTAAATACACAGTTCTTATACATGAATAAAATTCATTCCCTGCAATATATCCAATAAAATTTCTCTGATCTGATTTTAAAATAGTTCAACTAGTATCAGCTGAGTAGGTAAGTAAAAAGTAGTAATAAGTAGGTTAGCAATAAATCATGAATAAATATAAAGTTTATTGCACAGGAAATAATATTATTAATATACACACATGTACATCATTTAATATAACATCTGGTCAGCAATGAAACTATCTCAAATTTCAAATTCATTTCATGCAAATCATTTACCTTTACTCAAAATGACAGCTCTTTGCTTAAAAGTAGATCATGTTTCATCTTTAAGATATTACAAATTGCAGTGACCAATTCCTTATCCAATAATAACATAACAAAATGACCATGTTTTGACCACAACATATTATTAGCAGAACCATTTTGACAGGGAGTGCAAATGGTCTGTTTCCACTTGATTGAAGTTCAGTCTCCTGTTTACAACTGAAAAATGTGTGATAATTGCCTAAGACTTTGTAGCTTGCATGTAAGAGAGGAAAAATGAAGGCTTGGTTGGAGCGATTCCTTGGTAATTGTAACAAAATTTCTACCTCTTGAGCAATTCTTGCCTCTTGGAGACAAAAGTACAAAAACCTTTAACATCATAAGACAGTGCCGACCATTTAAGGACTATTTTGCAAGACCATTTCTTACAGCAAATAACCTTTAAAGTTGTAACTAGTAGGTAGGCCTTATGAGTATGTACAATAAGGTCTTTATTTCCACTTAGCTACATCGACGCAGGAGTTAATTGGGCATACAATAGGTTAGTGTGTAATAGGGCTTCCTAAAAACCATAGAACACAACTAGATGCAACCGATGTTAAATGAAATACCTTACTTCTTTTGAATCAGTGCTTCAGAGGAAATTGTTCTCGTTATAACAAGATAGTTAGCACACTGTTTGATGTATTAGAAGTATTATTAGAAGTATTTCGACAAAACAGTTCTAGCCTCTGGTCTTCTACAATTGTGTTTGAAGTTCTCCCATTGGGAAATATCCATGCCATTTATATCTGAGTCTTGGTACGTTGGCGGAAACAATCTTTGAAGTGCACAAAAAAATGTAACATTTCATTTGTCAGGAATGAAAAAAATGCGTATGACTATGAATTTGAAGGCACAGGATCCCTTTTGAGAAGTTCTTGTAAGGCATTTATGTAGCTCTGTGCCATTTGCAAAGTCTCGTATTTGGACAATTTTCTGTCATTGCTGAAAGCTGGAACCACTTCCCTAAGTCTGTCAAATGCAACATTTAAACTGTTCATCCTTCTGCGTTCTCTTGCATTAGCTGCAGTCCTTCTGTGTTTCTGCACTTCCTGTGGTATTTCTCTTGGAGCACACTGTTTTCTACCTCTTGTCTTCCTTTTCTCACAATTTTCATTTCTCTTTTTACAATTCTTATTGTTACTGCTGTCTCGTTTTCTCTTACCTTTGTTGTTGGATGAGCCAGGTTTTCTTCCTCTTTTAGCCTTGGTTACTTGCACATTCTGGCAAGATGATAATGTTTCTAGAACTCCATAGCCTGTTGAATACACTTCATCCTCATCATCGTACAGGAATGATTCGAAGTTGCTCCCAAACGTTGGGGACGAAGGTCCATCCGAGAAAACTGGAGCTTGCGCTCCAGGAACAGGAGACCTGGAATCATGTGTGGGAAACGTAATCGTTGCCTTTAGTGGGATCTCTACGATCGCATCATTTTCATAAACTGGTTTCAGTCCTGGATACATGTTTGCAATGATTGCCAATGCTGCAGTCAATGCAGAAATTATCGTCAACTTCTGTAGTACGTTGAAGATCGTCAAATCCGAAACATTCAGAAGTAACACAAGTCACTGATCAAAAATACCAATCTACTTCGTATCAGTGTAGTCGATATGAACAGAGGGTAACATGCAGCTCTCGCATCTAGTTCAGTCACATGCAGAGGTAACTTGAAAAGGGTTGCCACGAGGCTTTAAAGGCAAATAAGGGGGGAAGGCTGGCCCCGCATCCCGTCAATCATGGAAGAGTCCTAGCCATTCAGAGATGACTGTCGCCAAAGATTACCCCATTAATTTTCTGTTCTGGTAGTTGTCTAAGGAATAGATTTTATCCGAAACGGTATTCAGACTTTTAAAGAATTTGAACGACTTGTTCGCTCACTTCTCAGTGTTGACGCGTTTTAATTGTTTCAATAATAATTGATTGTGCCACAGTACTTTACATGAAGTAATTTTATCTGCGGACTTTCCTCCCGAAGATTGCACCCAAGATGGTATCCTGAGACACTGTGCTTCCTCATCATCAATAAAAACGTAGTACAATGATAACTGCTAATGATAACGATAGATGTATCTTATATCATCTAAATTATACGTTAAAGCTCTCAGTTGTACCCGCAGTGGCAAAGGTTATGCTCCGACCACTCAAATGTAATGACCAGTTTATTCATAGGATCTTGTAAGAAAAGAAAGTCTGGTAGTCTATGTAGGTGCAGTGAAGTTCTTCATTCGGGCTGTACTCGAAAACAATGAAAGGAATAAAAACTTTGTTCGCATTATTGTCCTCCATACAGGACATAGTTTTTAAAGGTTGCGTTGAAAGAATTTGAACATCCTTTCTCAGGAAAGAAATAAAATCATATTTTAAAAGGAGTGCATGAGAAGGGGCTGGGCCTCCGACCCTACAAATGCGCTACAGCATGAATACTCCAATGTCTTTGAGGCAATATCTTGGAGGCAGCAAAACTAATAACAACAAGTAAACGTTCATTCTTATTCCTGCTGATTTAATTTAGCTTTTTTGCGTGTTAATTTATAGTTCCACTTGAGTTATCTTTGCAATAAAAATTAGGCACTTCCATGAAAACCTTTCTTATTAGAATTTTCGTATTATTACATAATATTAGAAATAAGCTCCACTTGAACAAGACATGGTCGCACTCCCTTCTCAGCATCACTTCAGCTTATTAGTTTAATTTGAACTTGTCACATACATTCATATTTCATAACTATTAGGTAAGAGAGCGATTGATTAAGATGTCAGTATTGCACCAGTTCTCCCCCAACGCCAACAGTCTTCCGATTACGTTTCAATAGTATAGCATAGTTGGAGGCTGGGGTGTTGGTTCTTTCTCAGGACGCAATGTAACGTTTATTCCTCTCCATTCTAGAACCTGTTGGATTCTCTTCAAAAGTCTCCAATAGTGTTTTATGGTAATTTTGTGGCAACATGCTACAGTTTATGTATACTTCATGTATACGGGATGTGGGAAGTGTCAAGTGACGAAACTATAGGCCTAATGCCTCGATGAATACGGCATCTTTGGTCTGGGTGGTAAATTCTAGTATTCATCTCATTTTGTCTAAATAACGTTATAGTATTTAACAGGTTTGGAACTTGTACATCGTTAAATCTGAAAGTTAATTTCAAGACAATTGAATGTGGCACCAAATTAAGGGATTGGCCTGTAACTGGAGAATATCCGTTCTGGCGATATGGCGATAAAAAACATCAATATTGCAACTGTAACACTTATTTCCTGACTAAATTTACTCTGTCGTGCGTATAAAAATTAAACTTTGTATTGTGAATTTGCACCAATTTTCCTTATTTGCTACTGTTGGATAGTTAGGCCAATTTGATATGAATTTCTAGTCCAGTGCTTCTCAAAATGCGGTAAACCTTGACTGCTATTTATCCGCAATTAAACCTTCAGTTGATTCTCCAACATCTTGAAATGCCGGACCACAAGCACAAGTGCTATTGTAGTGGTATTAATTATAGGTACATCTCATTGAAAACTTGTCGAATGAAAATGACCATGAACAATTTAGTTTCTCAAAGAGTAGACCATAAATAAGCAGCTAAACTTTCATAATGTCAATTGGGCTGTTCAAGGGAATACTTGATAGCATCAAAATGTGACATGATTGACTGGAGAAAATTTGAAATGACAGTAGAACAGGACAGTTTAATTGAGCTGAGATTTTTGTATTATTTAATTCGTATTGAGGGAATCTCTAGTTTATCTGGACCAATTTGTAAACTGGTATCTTCAATATCTGACATATGGGATTAGTGAGTTAGCTGTCAGAACTGCACCCATCCTTTCTTGTAGAAATAAATCTATCTGTGAATACACGTAAAATTGATTTCTTAATATTTTCTTAGTAACGCACTGTTCACTTGTTTAGTCATTTTAATTAAATTGCCATTTTAGTCTTATTTGCGATGTACCAGTTCAGTAAAGATTGTCTGATACAGCATGGTTGAATTAGAATTCGGGCGTGTAGTCTTCAGAGTAACGTGTGGATCGATCGATACTTCTTCACAGGAGCAAAAAGCTTCCAAAATGTGCATGGAAGCCAAAGTAGGCAACTAACACACTTTCAGTGCTAAAGGTTAATAAAATGTTAGCACAACATGAGTTATAATCGCGGTAAACAAACTTTAGCAGAGACCTGTCATTGAATTTAAAACATCTGTCGTATTTGTTTTCCTGTCTTCAACAGGTTCCGTGACGACACCTATTGGTTTTACAAGGCATAGGGAGTACAGTATGTAAGAAAGAGTAGTCAGTGTATTGTTCCGTTTAATGAAAAGACCACAGGAGTTAATACTCATAGCATGTCATCATGCACTTTTAAAATTCGACTTTTGATTTCATTCAAACATTGTCCTTCTACAATACAATAGTGCAACAGCAACAATCCATGTTTTCAATAAGATATGGAAAAAAAACTATGACGTGATAGTTTGCTTTTTATAGCCTGTACTTGAGCACACAACTTCAAATTTAAATAAAACATCGATATGTATAAAATTACATCATTGTTACCATATGGATTCGCAACTGTTTAATTTACAAACACAAATGCTTTCAAACAATCCTGAATCAAACAGAATCAAGAAATATGTTTTTATCAATCAGTGTTATAATCTTCTGTTTAGAAAAGTAATATAGTTGTTTGCTATTGGTTGCACAGGAACTGTCTCAGATCCACAACCTAATCTGAGAAGTTTTCGGGGAAACATTTTAAATTTGCTTTACATCTTGAAATCAAAGAGACCTGAGTAGACCAGGCCAATATGTAGAACTAATTGGGTGTTCCTGTAGTTGTAACTCCTGCCTGGAAAGCTATTGTCCAGTTATGTGTCCTGTGGCACATTATGGAATGTGGCCATCCTAGTTTCAGTACCCCCTACCACCCTATGTACAAAAGACCAATGACCGTACCTTGGAGTCAGTTATGAGAAATTATGGACAGTAATACAGTGAATATGTATCTCACGGTGCAATTTTCAGTAATTGGTGAAGAAACTAGAATGTGTCTTTCCCACGGTATCATCAAACGGATAAGGTACGAATTGTTCCAATAAAGTAGACTTTTACAGTAGCATGCAGAATTATCAAAATTATCACCGATTACTCTTAAAGTTCAAAAAGGCATTCCTATTTAAAGTAAAATAATTGATTAGACATTTTCATTGATTGTTTAAATATTGGTAAATATTTACCTGCATCAAACTTTTTTGAGGATGTGAGAAGTTTCAATAATAAATAGAATTTATGCAAAGGATATTAGTTTGCAACGTTTAGGAACAACGGAATCATACACTGAGCCATTGACGCACAGCGTGGAATTCTATTGTTCCATGATTGATAATATTTCATCCTATGTAGTCACCATTTGATTACAACAAAAATATACCTCGTTACTTCAGTTTTCAACATTTAAACAATGCAGGTTTTACTCGACCATAAAGAAAAGACAAATTCGTGTGAGAAAATAAACATTTCTTGAATGTTCAGTTTTTCTGGCAATGTAGATTAAAATAAGGTGTGCTTGACACGCACATTGCCTGTGGGTTTACAAATTACAACTTTGCATGCAATTAATCTCTCAACTTGAAACGCACGGCAATTTGGTCCTCCGACCTTCAACAGCAACACTAGGATCTTAAAGATGACACTCATTATATTGACATATTATAACTTAAGGAAAACAGTCTCCCTTTAGACTGTGTTATCTTTTACCATTCAATTTTACCTATTTGAAAGTGGAAAATTGTACAATTACTCAAACATTTTTGCTTATAATTTGGGATTGAATAAGTGTAAACCTCAGACAGTACTGAGAGTTCTTTGCATGTCGTCGATGCCCAGACAGTGAAATGACTGTTAATTGTTGCTGCTATTGTACTTTTGTGTTATTATTTATATAAAAAGGTATCACTAAGATGGCTTTCATACGTGCATCAGATTATCATGACACATATATATTCTTGTGTGCGTTGGCAACATTAATTTCTTATCATAAAATATGTAGATCTATCACAATTAGGATGTTCCACAGCAAAGTGTTTTCTTTTAATGTTCTCACACGAAGATGAACCTGAGAAAGCTTCTAATATAGTTAAAGACTGCTACCTTGTGAGTAGAGTACAGAGGGTGAAATTCCTATCTTGGAACAATATGGCATCAAAAGCACAGCGTAAAATCCGTTGTTCTCCTTTTTGTTCTCTCCGCTTACAAAATGATAGCAAGTTTACAAGCTGAAGTTTGGTACAGGGCGTCACTCTTTTTCAAATACATGTACAAAGAAAGAGCACATCAGACAAAAGCAATTCAGTTCGGTTTCTGAATGGGTACAATCAACAGTAGAATCAACGCATGCAGTATCTTTATTTTAGTTTGGGACAAATATATATTTTTTCGAGTTACTCCTTTCAGATGCATGCTTCACGGGATTAAATGTCGGTTATCGGCTCTTCATTTCGGGAACAATAGGAACCCTTTGTTCAAGTGAAAAAATGCAGCATGGAATTCTATTGTTTTATGGAGCTGCTCAAATGAAGAAACAAACATTTGATGAACATTTCTACCTTTCGGTCAAAAAATTATATGTTTATACATTGTTAAAAATGGTGGGTACACTAATATTGATAGCCTCATGTCTCGAACATTTTTGACCATCTGTCGTATATGGGCCTTTGGATGAATCCATGACGAAAACTATTTACAGTGAATAAAATTGATTAATAACCAACTAGAGAAAAGTGCAATGTTTATACGGTCAATGAGGGACCACAAAAGTTAATATCCATAGCATGTCATCATGAACTATATGAATTAAAACTTAGCTTTTTGTAAATATAAAATCATGAACAGCACTTATTTTACTGAAAATGCCTTCCACCTAATTTGTATCATTTTGCTTACACACACATGCATTCATATGGGCAATTTAATTGTTTACTGATATTTTTCTTGTTAAATTCCTATAATAATTAAAGACACAAAGTTTCAATTGATGTCCTTTCAGAACCTAAAGCTTGAGCCTTTAAGCTCTAACCTTAGAAAGGTAAAACTCTTTTTTAGGGGGTAAAATAGGGGTTTATCTTTATTATTCAATTTTCATCACTTTCAATGCCAACATTTGTCTGTTTATTTCAAGTTCTTTTCTTTTCTGTATAACCTTATTTAATATTGAGTATTTAGGTTAATCTGTTCTGATATATATCTGTTGCAATTAGCCCTCAGCCCAATATCCATAATGTTCCCTAAGTTTAATTAAGATCAAACTTAACTGACCTAAAAAGACACAATAGTCACATGACACTGTATAAGGGGCTATGCTCCTTTATAGATGTAAACAGACATTATGTAAATCACCCATTAGCAACTTTATTTTTGAACTTTTAAATGGAAATAATTATTTTTACTATTTAATTTTCACTTAAAATGTAAGCACATTACTGTTTTACATTTTGAACCATACTGTTCTCTTATAAAATGTTAAAAATTAAAAACCAAGTTTTAATTCATGTAGTTGAATTGTAGACTGTTCACATGTGTGCACTAGAGTATACATAATTACGTTCACCGTAAACGAAAAACAAGCAGCCAAAGACTAATTTAATTAAAATGGCCCAAAATTTCCCTTGACATTTCCCCATTTACAGTCTTGAAGAAATTTCTTGCAACTGGCACATGTTTATTATTCTGCTGGGGGACTCTTATTTTGGACCGTTGATTGACTTTTCAGTTTTATGTGCATGCATCACTCAACCTAATTCTTCGTTTACATGCTTAGCATTGCCATGTCACTGAGCGAATTCCGTTGGTCTTCGGTCTATTTATGAGACAATAAATTTGAACAAAGGCAATTTTTCCTCAACGGTATCGAAACAATGCTGGAAATCAAGTAGGAAACTGAATAGCTTTGACCCTGCATGGTCACGCAAAAAAAATGTTCCAAGTCCCTTTGTACGTAAACATTTGGACACAATAAAATATTTGTTATTATTCAAAATAAATATTAATCAATCAAAAGTAGAATTGTCCTTGTTTCTATTTCATGGCCTTTTCTCTCTGCAGATAATCTCTCTATTGGTGATCACATTTTGAGTGTGGGTGACATGAATATAAATTTTTTGCAACATTCCGGGGGGTATGTGTTTTTACTTTGCAGACAAAATATCAAAACCACAGAGTGAATTTGTACGATTCCAAAAATTAAGGACAGTTTTGTTTTACTCAAATGATTACTTTTCTTGTCTACGTGTGGGCATTACCATATTATTCTTTTGTTCATTACGTTGTATTATTTCAGATGATAAAGGAACCTACTGTACACCTGCACATTCCTATTTTAAGTTTCATTACCTGTTTAGTTAACAAGGCTTTACGTAACGTGTAGTAGCTTCAATGTCCGGTTCTGTACATATCCTTTGTGCCCACGGCAGTTCCTATCTTCAGTTTCCACCTACTATTCTAATATTACATTCATCAGATGTATTAAGCCAAATCATCTGCTCTCTTCCCAGAACGAGACGAGGATGTAGATTCTGTATGTCTGTGATTAGAATTGTGTGTAGTCGGAATGGTAGTTGTAATAATGGAAATTTTCGTAATAACTTCCGACACTGCTGTAAGATTCTAATTGCGCTGTAATCTGTAATAACACGTAGCTCGGTTCTGTTTGACGCTCATGCTTCGCAATGAGGGTCTATGTATTGGACGAAATCTACATTTGTGTTCTTGGCCGCCATTGCAAA
>JBCAUI010532940.1:0-11225 GCA_038406195.1 Haplosyllis anthogorgicola | reverse complement strand
TGCTTTTGTTATTACTTCTAATATTCTGGAACAAGCTTATAACAAGCTAAATATACCGCAAACGCGAGTACCACAAGATAATACAGTATTGATTTACACAATGAATCGTCATACAGGCCTCACAGATGGCGAGTAAGACATACTAATTTTATGTTCATTACTGAACGTAGTCCTATTTTTGAAACTATTATTAGTCATGTACTGAATGGTAAAACTTCCCTGCTTAACCTGCCTAAACTACCAAACTTGCGATTACTACAAAGGCAGGCGAACCAGTCAAAGAAAACCTCCACTGCCTTCTAAAGCCAGTCAATATTCGGTTTTCACAGCAGGCTTTTGAAACCAGAGATAAACAGAATACTGTATCATCTACTTCTCAAATACCTCTGTGCTAGATTAAGTAATTCATTACACAAATTTCTTACAGGTGTGAACCTCCGAACTGGTAAGAGAGGAATCTTTCCTTCAGCTTACGCGACAGATCTCAGCTTCCTGGCTGTTCAAGGTAGGCGTCTCTCAGTGTACTAAAACAGCTTATCCAGTATAATATGACTTATACATTAGGGGCAAGAGGCTAACTAACTGTGTGCTTACTGTATTTACACAGATGAGGGAGGCACGCACTCCATGAGGTTCTATCTACAGTTCCTAGGTTCTATACAAGTCAACTACAACAGAGGAACAGAGGTTCTACAACAAGCCATCAACAAGGTAAATCAAATCTAGATCAACATTTTGTCATTTTGGCTACTAGTTTCAAATTTAAGAAATATATTTTAAGCAAAGGACTCTCAAGTGCATATCCGCATCAAGGATATCAGTTACTCCAAAAATGGTCGTGCACATGTCCACAAAAGTTTTAAATAAGAAGAACATAAAAGAAAACGCTGTGGTGTACTGGCATCATCAAGTTTCGTTTAACCCTTCTCCAGTACACGGAATTTGTATCAGAAGTTTAACAATAGCGCATCAAAAGCACAGCGTGAAATTCTTTCGTTCTCTACCTTGTTCTCTTCCTTTCCAAAATGATACGATTTATGTGTACTGTAGTTTAATCAACTGCAAACATTTTTAAAGTTAAGTTACGAGATGTATTTTACAGAAATAATAACATGTATTTACATGTTTGTTGCAGGTTGCCTTTCACAGGAGGTCGACGTTAAACAAACTCCCGCCTGCTCAGTGTCTGGTGGAAATAAACGAGTTCGGAATCAGAATGACTGATGCTACTGAGGTGAGAAAGAATTTGATCTGAATGACTGTTTGAAAAACTACAAAGCTTCAACTATAATTGAAGCTGACACATGATTGCAGCTGGGTGTGGTTTCATACAGAGCTTCCCCGCAGAATGCAAACACAGCATGAATATCTATTGTTTTCAGGATCTGCTGATTTCACGATGTGCATTGATGTGCATCTCCTGAATATATAATCATTTTCTGTTTACGCGAAAATCATAATAAGGCAGCGGCAGACAATGTATATATAATTGAATTAACCTTTAGAATTGCTTCACAGATGGCACAGACGTACATCAATACCTGCAGCCTTGAGTATAGGGATGAAATGAAGACCATTTCATTCTCTGCTTCTATCAATTTTTAATATTTGAAAAACCGATGAATCTCTCGCTGTGGCATTGACGTGCATAAAAGCACTGCAAGATATCGCGATATTCTGTAAGTTCAACTGATAGGGGTTTACTTTCTGATATGTCTCTTTTGTAATTTGTAATTAATGTAATTTTCAGGGCAAGAAGAAAGTAGAGAACTGGGAGAAATTGACGGCCAAACAACGTCTCATGAAAGCGCTTGAAGAGGTATGTGTTAGTGGCCCGGTTTACGTTAAAACGTATTAACATGTTTCATTTTGGACACTATCATGTCTTACATATTAAATACACGATAAAAATAACAAAAAATTTGTTTATTCTTTTGCAGCAAAAGGAAGGCGCTCGCTCCAGTAATCATAATCACTTCTTCCCGCTCAAGAATGTTTCATTTTGTGGATTCCACCCCAGAAACGAAAGGTACAGCTTCTTAGCAAAATCGTTGTACAATTTCAGATACTTGCACTGGTTTACAGTTATTTCGTTAAACGCCTGGGCATCGATTCCCGTTGTACGAGCCAATTATATCTCAGATTTTACAATTGTTTCAAAAAAAAAATCACAATACATCTATTCCCAGGGCAATCAACTCTTGCAATTGATTTTATTTTGCGACAAAGGAATTCTGTGTCTTTATACAAAAAAAACAAGTACTGTCTCCCAACTGATCCCATGTACAAACATTTTATCATTTGATAAACAAAGGAAACAGAATGTTAATCTGGTGTTACATGTTACACACTTCACAATTTGCAGATATTTTGCGTTCATCACGAAACATCCGGTGGAGAACAAGTTCGCCTGTCACGTCTTCCTGGGAGAAGGGTCCACCAAGTGTGTCGCCGAGGCTGTTGGGTGAGTCTGTCTGTCTGTCTGTTTATTTGTCTGTCTGTCTGTCTGTCTGTTTGTCTTTCAGTCTGTCAGTCTGTCTGTCTGCTTGCCTGTCTGTCTGTCTACTTGTCTATCCGTCTGTCTGTCTGTCTATTTTTCCGTCCATCTTCTCAATAGCGAAATCAGAAATTAGCTCAAGCGTAACAATACAAAATATGCATTGTCACTAACATTCACCAGATGGATGAACTTAACAATTTCTCGGATCCAAATCGTATTCCAACTCATTTGGGTTCTTTTCTCTGAACAGAGTGGCTTTCCGGCGGTTCTACCAACAGTACATGGCCTTCGTTCACCCGACAGAGGATATCTACATGGAGGATTGAACACACAGTGAAAAATCTTTTTGATCGTTTAAATCAATGAGGAAACAGAAATTCATACTCTGCAGCTGGGTGCCAAAGAAGCTGAGTGTGAATTTTCATTTTCCGCAAACGAAACAGTAAAATCTCCAATTAAGGTTAGCGACATGAACAAAGCTTAGGAATAATCTACACACACTGCCTGATATGTATATAGAACTATCTGTAAAATCATTGTAAACACCCTACATTCTACAGCAGTAGGGTACAAAGTGCAGCTTGTATTTATTGGCCGTCAGGTGCTGCCACAATTGTGGGACGGCAAAATTTCCTATGCTTTACCATTGTAGTTCAGCACACCATCACATAACTTTAGCGTTTTGTATGTCATACTTTGTACCCTACTGCTTTTTTATGATCTTTTGACCCAACATGATTGAAGGCACTTTTGCTGATGGTTAATAAAAATCCTTGAATTTGAACGGAGCTCAGCCACCCTAGATAAGATTTGTTGGTAGTTTTATCTGGTAAAACAAATAAATTGTAACGATGGGGGATTCTTTCTTTGTGATTAAAACATTGCATAATCCTCTGTAAAGCACCGCCACAATAAGGCTCAAGCGGATATAGTCAGTCGGGGGTCCAAGAAATTGTTATGGGGTGTAGGTGGGATTTTGGATTGTTTCAACGGGATCACAGCCTCGTTCTCCCACTCTGGATTTTCTTCTGGTAATTCCTGTAGAAAGGAAATTATAGAGGTTTTTCTTAATTCGAACTCTATCTGATTCGTCTAATTCATCTAATTGGATAGGATTGATCATACCATTTTTAGTAAATTTCATCAAAAATTTAACCATTTTCAGTCATTTTACCAATACTATTGTACTAATAACAGTGATCCTACTTATTTTGGTACCTTTTCACTTTCCCATTCAGATGAATTAGATGAATTAGACGAATTAGACAAATTTGATGAACTAGAGCCGTTACGTCAAAAGTAACGTCATGTGTCTGTCGAATGACGCAGACTAACTTTTGAATACACAATGTCACAATATTACCAAGGAAACCATCATGGCAACGGAACTATTTCTTGGTACTACTTCTTGGCATAGGAAAGTGGAAAGTGTGATGAGCCTCGTTTCCAGCATGGTCAGTTTTTTAGGCGGACGACCACATACTCTGTCATTCGACAGACAATTAGACAAATTCCACAGAAGAGGGACTAGCAGGCAAACACTGGTATCCATCTCTTTGTAGCCAGTAGTAATTAAAGATGAATCCTGTGTGATGCGTGATTAAGAAGAGAATTGATTATTGTGATATAATTATATATGGGACTGAATGTGATATTAAGAGAACATAAATCTTTACTTTTGCTGCTGGTCACAAGTAACAAGTCTTTTTTATGCAGAAGGGGTAGAAAGGAAAAGGAATTTTATTTTGTTATAGTAGTGTTAATCTTTTATTGAAAGCTCATGAGAAATAATTACTTCTACCTATGTGAATGCAATCCATGTGTTACTAAAACAAATCTAATTATTTATGAAAAGACTTAATTAAACTTTGTACAATGTAAATATCTGTAAATAGCAAGCTTTGAACGGTAATAGAGGCAAGTTAACCGAATTAGACAGACCAACGAAATTTTCTGCAAACTGTACTTTGCACTAATCAACATACAGAGATGTAACGAAAAATAACTCTTATTTCTTGAATAAAGAAACAGCCTCGAAGGACCATTGGTTGAAATGCGTTTATTTTGGAACAATGGAAACTGTTCTTTTCATGCTGACACACATAGAGAGAGTTTCTATTGTTCCAAAGTGTGCAATTTTTACAACATAAAATATTATGAATTTGTACATATCTTTGAAGGTGACATTCTTTTTATAACAAGTGTATAATATGTAAATTACGATAGGGGACAAAAGTATTACAACTATTTTTTGGTCTTTTATTTAAACAATGTCGTATTTAAACATAAAATGTTGTCATCTCTTGCAACATAATTAGTCAAGCCTTTTCTTTTTCATCCGTTTGTAAAATTCTGTTTTTATCTTATTTTGTCGTAATCTGTGATATTATCTGAATTGAGTATTTATTATCGGTATTTATGTTTTTATCTAATTGCGGCAAAAACATTTAAAGAGAGCCTCACATTTTTGTTTCATGATTTCTAGTTGCTACCTGAGCAACAGGTAGCTAAGTGATGAGTCTGTGCTATTTTGATGCAATCCTAACACTTGGCTACCTGTCAACGGCTTGCAGATTATGACGTCATTACAGACATCATTTAACTTGGGGTCATAGCAACAAGTGTTGCGTTGTATGTGAAGGTTAATTAAGGTAATTACTCTCAGAGTAGCTCTTTAATTTTCCTAATTAGGGAGACGAATAAATTTATATGAAAACTTTTATCAAGTAGAATTTTTAACAGGATTAGTTCTATGTGTCAAAGTTATTAGCAGAAAACAGATAAAATAAATACATGAATAAATATACAAATAAACAATGTGCTTCAAAATAACTGACGAACAAACGTTGATCTTGTGAATAGTATTATATTATCAAATCAACTGTATCACATATATTATTATTATAATTGTGATATTTATGTTGAATAAAATACGTTACTCATTATGCAACAATTGTTCTAGTATTTTGTGTTGGAAGACATACATTAATTGTATATGCAAATTAAACATTATTGTTTCACTAAACAAGATGGATGAAATTGAGTGCTGTTTTGCTCTATTGTCATCTGCTGAGAAAGGAAAAACCAAGAGTGCTGAATAAGTGAGCCCCATGGTGTAACGGTAAGTGTGAAGCTCTGCTGTGCAGGCAACCAGGGTTCCAATCTCTGACAGGGTAGAAACGTTGGATGGTGTCTCAGTAACTGACAGCCTCACAGGACCAAGGTGTAAAACTGGTACCGGCCCTATGTGGAATGACAGGATGGCACGGCTTGCAGCGATGACACCTGATTGCATTACCATTAGGTGAAGGCTTACTCAAGGGATAACTCATACAAACAAATCGAAAAGATAATATCTTGTTTTAACTAAGCTAATGATGAGTTTGCTGAAACAAATCGTGCACAACTAGCATTTAAAAAAGAAATTCATCAACCATCGGGGAAATCGGCAGAGTCATCATCAGAAATTTCTGTGTCTAATTTCACATTATATAACAAATATTGAGTTAACAAAGGCGGAAGCGGAAGTAACGGAAGCCTCCGAAACAGATTCTCATGTGGATCCAGATGTATCAGATGCTTCCTTATTGCTTCTCTGCACACGTGCTTTAGACACAATTTCAACCGGATTTGCTGATCTAGGAAGTCAGGAAGATCCCATTTGCTTGCTACAAAACCCTCAATAAACTTATCATCCAATCTTCCTCTGGCTATAAACAGTATGTTTGCTAGCTTTGTGTGAACTGTTGTGTCCTTCAATAGGCATGTCTTCAATATCCAGTCTTGTTTATTCACTTGAGCTCCTGCTTGAATTAACAATATGATATTCTCTGGTTTTCGGGATTTTACTGCAGCACACAAGGCTGTGTTATTGTAGTTATCCTGTCTGTTCACATCGGCTCCTGCTGTTAACAATTCAGTCACACATTTACTGTGCCCCTGGCTTGCAGCCCACATTAAAGCGGAGTCACCATTGCCATCAGTCCGGTTAACATCAGCTCCTGCTTGAAGAAGTGAACTCATTAGTTTGGCCGTTGACTGCAGCAGTAATCAATGCGGTTTCTTGGTTTTTATCCGCTATGTTCACGTCGGCTCCTGCATGTAAAAGCAGATCCACCACCCTGACATGTCCACTCCCCGCTGCTAGCAACAAAGCTGTATACCTGGTGATAAAAGAGATTCTGTACAAATTAAACTTGTAACATGGTGACTTATGTACTCTTTTGTACTTATTTTCTTGTAACGGATGAAGGTTTTGTAATTACTCTTCATCAAACTAAACAGGTCATCCCGCTACGTTCAAACACGAATAACTCGAACTTCATGTTAGTTTCAACCTTTTAAAAAAGGTCTTTTCAATTTTCTTTTGTAAAATTAAAGTCTTTCCCGAGCTAAGCGGAATGAACTGAACCTAAAATGTGGGAAAAGAGGCTCTACATTTCCAAAAGTGGCCAGCCTTAATGAGTAACCAGCCTTATAAGTAAATTAATTGTACTTAAGTGACTGTATTTGCATACTTATGAATTGTTACACACTACAGTAGAATATCTCCAATGCAGTAGTAAATCATAACGGATCTTCAAGGTTTGGCCTTTTACTGGGAGTGTGGCATGGCAAACACTGTGGCCAATTCAAAATTAGAAAACAGTCAATGATGATATGATTTGGCCATGGTCACTGACTACATGCTGTGATTGCACTGGGCAATGACACTCCCATGCTCATGTTGATTGACCTTCAGACTTGAGTTCAACATGTGTTTCTGTTTGTTTATATCTAATAGAATTAATGCAGATGTCATCTCCAGCTAATCTCCCGTCTACTGAATTGGAGATATTCTACTGTTACTTACTAAACATTTCTAATTGAATTGAATTGCATACCCAGAGGCGCATTGCTTGTTCAAATCAGCTCCTGATTGTATTAGTAATTCCATACATTTATCTTAACCAGTGATTGTGGCTTTCATCAAAGCTGTAAATCCATAATTACAAGTCATGTTCACATCAGCTCCTGCTTTTATCAGGAAGTACACTGCTCTATCATTGCCGAATTCTGAGTCATACATCAATGCTGTGCGCCCTTTGGCATTTTGTATGTTCACATCAGCTCCTGCTTTTAAAAGCATATCTACGCATTTAGTATGACCATAATATGCTGCTTTCATCAATGGTGTGTCTTTATCTTCACCTGATAAATTCACACGGGCCCCTGCCTTTAGTAACAAATCTATACACCTTGTGTGACCATGCGTGGCGGCATATATCAGGGCTGTATTTCCTTCTTTATCCGGAGCATTCACACTGGCTCCTGATTTTATTAATACGTCAACACATTTAAAGTAGCCATTGACAGTTGCTTCTATTATGACTGGAAAACCATTTTTGGAAATTTCATTCACATCAGCTCCTGCTTGGAACAGGGCTTCAACACAGTCATCATGACCTTGTCTTGAAGCATGTGTTAATGCTGTGTTAACATTAAACCCTTCTATGTGCGAAGAACACTCTTTGCATGGTTTTCCCATTTTTTCTGAAAAAAAAAGAAATTATCAAATGCAGAGATATGATAGTTCAAAAGTTCGATCGGTTAGAAATTTTAAATTACTAATTTATTCCCTTTTGATTACATAAAGAAACCCTGTAAAAGTTATAGTTTCCGCAAATTATCTGTGAACTTACCTGCCAAGGACTCTTTTTCGATGGATCTGCTCGTTTATGTTCCGCCAAGGCGTTTTTAAACACTGGATATAGCTGTACTGTTTTACGCTCTAATAAATCTATTGTTTCAAACAAAAGAAAACAGATAATTCCCTTGGTGGTGAAAACGAACACACGGAATATCCTGACATGGTTTGAGCGAGACTAGGTCAGAGAAAACTGGAGCCTTGCCAGATGGCTTTGTGATAACAATCAGCATTGCTAGAATATAAACGATATCCCGTGAAATTCCGTGCATTTGATTTTTACGTTTTCATAAATTTAACGCCCATCCTTTTATGCGTTAAGAGTGGTTTATTACCATCAGCTCGTTTTCATAAACTTAATGCACATCCATAACACAACATAATGTAGTGTTACGTTGGTTTATTACATAATGCTACCAGACCAGCATTCTGTAATAAACCAATATACAACATTTAACGCTTGTTGTTGCGTTAAAGCATGGGCGCTAAGTTTATGAAAACGCGCTGCATGTTTACGTTTGCATATAAACATTTTTTATTCGAGAAAAAAAGTACAATGGTCAATTTATCATTTGATTTATTGTGTCCTATTAGTTAAAGTACATTTAGAAGTTGGCAGATGCGGGTACTCTTCCCATCGCCGGTTTATTTGTTCATTTTTCCCCGATTTTTCAACAATTTTTCTTCATCTTATCAACATGTAAACATACTATGACTATCCACTGCGTTAGAATATCTTCATCAGCCCAACGATCAAATTTATTTAAATGTAATCCATCAACATGCAGGGCTTTAAATCAGCCAAAACAATCAAGCACTAGAGTCTTCGTCATCATCGCAAGAAATTTGTAATGACATGTTGTACAGTAAATAATCTTCTAGCAATGTTGGAAGTCCCAGACTAGGTATTTGATGAAATAGATTCCCACATGGTTGTACTTCGGTTAAGTATTTTCGTATCGCTTCTCTACATGTGTACTTTAAAAGTATACTGGCACCAGATGGGGCTGATGTTTCTCTCAATTCAACAGATAAATTATCATTTGTCTGAATATCACGGGTTATGCGTCCGCCTACAGTCTCTCCAGCAGCAAAGAGGAGCATGGCTAATGATTCGTTCACAGGTTTACACGATGTCAAATAACTTGTCAAGGCATTAAGCCCGTAAGAATTTACTCTGTTCACATCAGCTCCTACTGATAACAACAGTCGCACACATTCTATGCTTGCCGATCCAGCAGCCTTACTGAGAGCATTTGCTCCTAGAAAGGATCTCGCATTCACATCAGCTCCTGCAACGATAAGAATTTCCATACATTTATCATGACCATGCCAGGCAGCGTGCATAAGGGTCTTCCGTCCTGGGTGGTCTGTTTTATTGATATCAGCTCCTGACTCTAAAAGTAACTTCACACAGTCATCTTTACCATGCCATGCTACAAACATTAATGGTGTGCGCTCACATGATTCTGCCTTGTTCACATCAGCTCCTCCTTTTATTAGTTCAAGCACAGATTTAACGTGGCCGTTTTCTGCTGATTGTGAAAGAGCTGTGAGACCCCATAAGTCAGTCTTGCTCACATCAGCTCCTGCTAGTAATAATAAATTCACACATCTATCATGTCCATTTCCTGCTGCCAAACCTAAGGCTGTCAGCATGTTTCTGTCTGCAATGTTCACATCAGCTCCGGCCTTTATAAGTAAATCCAAACATTTATAATAACCTTTCTCTGCAGCAGTTATCAAAGTAGTGCGGCCTGATGCATCAACTTTATTCGCATCAGCTCCTAATTTTATCAGCTTGTCTACATGGTTTTCGTGTCCATTATGAGTTGCATACATTAATGCCGTCCTACTGTTCGCACCCGTAGAGTTCACATTAGCTCCTGCTTGCATCAGTGCATTCACACATTCAAACTGGTTTTGATATGCGGCGTGTAACAAATGCTGAAGACACGTTATTTACGCCCATGTTCACACCTTCTGTGGAGTCTACGTTCACTGTGTCACAGTCAGCATCAGTATTCTTCACATCAGCTCCTGTAGTGATTACTCCATCCATGCTGTCTATCAGTGCTAATAGCGCCGAAGTCAGACATTCCTTAGTGTTCCCGCTACGACGCGTCCACGCGCCAAATACGCATAGAATACATGAAATGTCCGGCAGATTTAGAGGTTACGCACCCAATTGGTGCACTGAAATTTGATCTCAACAAAAAAGTTCCTTATGTCACACTCTGGATCTCAGGATAAACTGCAATATACATTTGTGTAATGTGAATAGGTAGAATTGATGTTTAATTACATGTCCCTCGTAACTATGGAAATGTCCCGCAAAAATCAGGGGTACGGGACAAAATGACCCGCAGATTTGAAAAGTTGCGGAAACACTGCATTCCTAATCTGAGAACCCCTGCAACCTTCTGATGACAAAGTTCACAAGGTAGCAGTAACATTGTGGAATCCAGGCATGGGATCTGTTTCCTTGTATTCTTTATGTCTGATAATGTTGATGACGATCACTCCTTATCCTAATTTTCACTGATGTAAATATGCGTTGTACTCTGTTTGGGCAAAAGAGAAATTAGTCTGGAAACAGACCAAATTCTACAAAATTTAGAAAGATAGGTGTTTGCTGGCCAAAAGAGAAAGAGATAATGGTTCTAAAGAAATATAGGTCCATGTGGACCTGAGTTCACTTGACACCACTTGAAAATTGTTAACAATGCAGTCTGCGATTTGCTTGATGTTCAGTAAATAAAATAGACAAATATGGCTGCCAAATATGGGACCAATCCATGATTTCTCGTCGCAGGGGATGCCGAGACACTTGCAGGTTATTAAGGTGGAGGACTCTCTTCATTTTCCTGTGACAATGAAAGAAATCCGGGGCATACTCAAAATAAAGCCATGAGTCACATTTAAGCCAGGTTCTGAGATAAGACACAGCGGCCCGAAATTCTGTTGTACGTAATTTGCCGTTTCGTCAAAACTATGTAAAAGATTTCAAGGGCGACGGGCATCTAAAGCCTCCTATTG
>JBCAUI010532929.1:0-11225 GCA_038406195.1 Haplosyllis anthogorgicola | reverse complement strand
TATAAGCGGGATATCAATTTAAGCAATATCGATATAGCCTGGGAGGAGTGTATTGGAGGAAATCTAGGTTTGTGTTCTGCACTCCCCCCCCCCCCACCCACTCCACCCGGACTGGGGAAAATGCATTTCTGGCCATTTCAAACAATTCTCTAAATACGACATGAGGGTCTGTGATCCGTCAGGTCACCTTTCCCGTTAATTGAGTGTGATGATACTTTACACATTTATGTGATCTCATACTTTTCAGGATTACATGGACTGCCGAAAAGAAGTGGGAAGTTAAAAGATATTTCAAAGTTTGATGCCACATTTTTTGGTGTTCATCCCAAACAAGCAAACGGAATGGATCCACAGTTGAGAATGTTGTTAGAAGTTACATACGAAGCCATTGTAGATGCTGGTGAGACTAAACAAAGCTGTATAATATCAAAATATTTTTTCCTCCCAAGGATTCAAATTTAAAGGTATGGAGAATCAAAATTAAACACCACACTTGACATCTGATATGTCTCGGTGCAAAGACCATCAACCATTTTGACCTGGATTCCCATTAATATATTACCAAATTTTAAATATATCTTTAGGTCAAAACCCAGCTACAGTTAAAGGCAGTAAGACGGGAGTATTTATTGGATGCAGCGCATCAGAGTCCCATGAAGCCTGGTCCAGTGACTTGGAGACCATTGTTGGATATGAAATGACTGGATGTACCAGGTCCATGTTTGCCAATAGACTGTCATATTTCTTTGACTTTAAAGGTAACTGTTTCTATGTGTATTAAAAGAAAGGCTATATTTAAAGTGGGTTCAATTTTCAATGTTCCGCATTTTATGCATTGATAATTGTATAAATAACTGCATGTGTCTTTGTACTTTTAGGCCCGAGCTTTGCCATAGACACAGCATGTTCATCGTCATTACTTGCGTTAGACCAGGCACTACAGTCAATAAGAGCGGGAACTTGTGATGCTGCAGTCGTCGGTGGCTGCAACTTGTGTCTGAAACCTTCCACGACACTTCAGTTCCAGAAATTGGGAATGTTAGCACCTGATGGAAGTTGTAAATCATTTGATGCATCAGGTAATAATTTAATAACAAATGTATTCTCAATTGTACTTTAATGGGCAAAAATGTTTTGTTGGTTGGCCGAACAGATTTACCATTGATCTTTGTACGTCGAGTAAATTCAGAAAGAACTTTTATATGCGACAAAATAAAAACTTTAGATTTTCATACATGGACTAAATGTTGTCATTCTATTTGCAGGAAACGGATACTGTCGAAGTGAAGCTGTTGTTGCAGTTTACTTACAAAAAGAGCAAAAAGCAAAGAGAATTTATGCCACACTTGTACATTCCAAAAATAATTCTGATGGGGGAAAAGAGCAGGGTGAGTAACATTTAAAGAAATTTTGCATCTCGTTCAACAATGTTTTTTGGTCAAACTGAATTACAACATGTGTATGTTTGACATTGAATTATTAACAAAATTATTATCCTTTTGAATAACATTTATTCTTGTTTTTAGGTATTACTTTCCCCTCCGGTGAAATTCAAAAGAAACTATTACTTGAAGTATACAATGAGGCAAACGTAGATCCCAGAGAAGTCGCCTACGTAGAGGCTCATGGCACAGGCACAAAAGCCGGAGATCCACAGGAACTGAATTGCATCGTAGATGTCTTTTGTAAACAGGGTAGAACGGATCCACTTCTCATTGGATCTACAAAGTCAAATATGGGTCATCCAGAGCCTGCTTCTGGTAAGCATTGCACTGAATAACATTTAAAAGAAATGGATAAATTAAAACGTTATAGTCCGTCAGTTTCCTTCAGATGTTTCAGAAGATTCGGTGGTGCTATTTTTCACGATTTTAAAACAACTGCCCTTCACATTCAGGTCTTGCCGCAGTTGCCAAAGTACTTATAGCAATGGAAGAAGGAGCAATCCCATCCAATTTACATTACAACTCACCAAACACAGGCATACCTGGTCTTGTGGATGGAAGACTATCTGTGGTGGCAGAGAAAACAGACTGGAATGGAGGATATGTTGGAATTAATTCGTTTGGATTTGGTGGATCCAATGTTCATGCTGTACTAAAATCTAATTCAGTCTCCAAACCAGGTACATTTTTGTTGTATCAATATTTTAATGCCAAGGTAGCCAAGTAGCCAAACCAACTATTCATAGCACTAACCAAAAAATTAAAAATTAAATAGTTTGCCTTGAAAAAGTAAATTTGGTTCAGCACAGTTTTCACAAAATCCATATCTCATTACTAGTCTTTTTATATTTCAGTTTCTAATGCTGCAGCCAAGCAGCCCAGATTATTCACGTTCTCTGCCAGAACACAGGAGGGTTTGGACCATGTTCTTGATCTTGTTCAGAGGGAGAATTCAGATAATATGGAGATGCAGGCACTGCTCCAGGAGATTGCCGATACATCATCCACTGCACACCCCTTCAGAGGCTATACAATTCTGAATCACGAAGGAAATGTTAAGGATGTGCAGGTTAGTTTTCTCACAACTGTATTCTTATTTGTTAACCAAACTCAACATAATAATGTATACCACATCGGGTGCTAACTAGAAAGTAATTTCTAGAAATCATTATTTTTTATCCGAATGGAGTAGAAATGAAACTATTTACTGTTCACGTTACAGAAAGCCGGTGCTGACGGTCGGCCAATATGGTTCGTGTTTGCTGGAATGGGTACCCAGTGGCACGGTATGGGACGCGATCTCATGCAGTTAGAAGCATTTAAACAATCCATTATGAAATCAGATGCTGTTCTGCAACAACATGGCTTGCAGCTTTATGACATGTTGATGAATGGAGACCAGAGCACATTCAATCAGACGTTAAACTCATTTGTAGGAATTGCAGCTATTCAGGTATTCACATCATACCTTTGGGATGGACTTTATATCAAACATTACTCCTACTCTAATATTTAACAGCATTCATCAATATTTTTTCCAGGTTGCCCTAGTTGATGTTCTGAAATCGTTTGGAATACATCCAGATGGTATAGTAGGGCACTCTGTGGGAGAACTTGGCTGTGCATATGCTGATGGAGGCTTAACTGCTGAAGAAACGGTCCTTGCAGCCTACTGGAGAGGGCGCTGTGTACTGGAAGCAGATCTGCCACCAGGTGGAATGGCTGCTGTCGGTTAGTATGGTACCATTGAATATTGAAGCAAAAGAATGATTAAGCAACGTTGTAACTCTTAGTAAATCAAGACAAATTTGATTCCAGTTTTTTCTAGTTTGGTACTTGTTTTAAGGTTGCAGCACTGATGAAAATTTATTTTTAAGTGGGTAATTGAAAATTGTGTTTAATTGTTTCAGGGTTGACATGGGCCGAAGCTAAGGCACGCTGCCCTGAAGGAGTTGTACCAGCCTGCCACAACTCCATTGATACAGTCACTATTTCTGGACCAGCCGAGTCGGTTACAAAGTTTGTTGCAGAACTGAAGGAAGAAGGAATCTTTGCCAAAGAAGTGCAGTCAGCTGGCGTTGCATTCCATTCATACTTCATGGCTAAGACCGCACCAGCACTGAAAGCAGCTTTACAAAAGGTAATGAAATAATTTTTCTACGGTCAAATTCAATTTGAATAGGTTTTGTTGCCAAAAGGTAACAACATGATCATTTCCTTTAATAACTCTGAAAATGCTGACCATTACAGGTGATCAAGGAGTCACGACCACGAACAAAGAGATGGGTCAGTTCTTCTATCCCCGAGGCGCAGTGGGGTGGTGATTTGGCTAAATACTCATCTGCCGATTATCATGTTAACAACCTAGTCAGTCCTGTATTATTCCAGGAAGCATTACAGGTCAGCGCCATGTTTTAGCATCAGTTGACGACTTAATTAAAATTTGAAAAATGATTGCACTTTGTCATTACATTAAAATATGATCGAAATGAAGAAAAAAAGAATGAATATCAACTTCAGTTTCAATCAATTGGTTTATTTTTCAGCACGTGCCAAAAGATGCAATAGCAATAGAGATAGCACCACATTGCCTGCTACAAGCCATACTGAAGCGTTCACTTGCAGCCGACTGTACTTTTGTCGGTTTAATGAAGAGAAACCATCCAAATAACTTGGAATTCTTATTCTCTAGTCTTGGAAAGTAAGTGGAATGACTAGCCGATTTTTTTGTCACTTTGCGGAATATATGCTTTGTTCTTTAATGCAATAATTTATAGGAACTGGACTAATGTAATATCTATTTATATGTTGCAGATGTTACATGGCAGGAATGAACTTCAACCCACTGAAGATATACAACAAAGTCAAATTTCCCGTGTCACGTGGTACACCAATGATCTCACCATTCGTCCGATGGGATCACAGCCACAGTTGGGATGTTCCTAAACTGGAGCAATTCCCATCTGGAGGTAATTGTCAATTACTTAAATATGTCTTTAACAGTTGCCCTTTTGGAACTTGGAGATATGGATGTTATTGTTACCTATACTTACGTGAAATCTTTTCTTAGGTGCAGGATCTAGATCTGACTTTAGCTTTGAGATAGATGCATCACCAGAGTCCAAGGATCACTACCTAGTGGGACACATGATAGATGGCAGAGTGTTGTACCCGGCCACGGGCTACCTTGTACTGGCTTGGAGGGCTCTGGCTAAATTGGAAGGGCGGGTGTATGACCAGATGCCCGTCTGCTTTGAAAATGTTCATATTCACAGAGCTACTATCCTGCCAAAGACAGGTAAATTTACATGAAGATAATACCCAAACCCCATGAAATTGAGGTGCTTTTGATAATACTTATATTTCAGATCATTTACATAATGTAGTTTCAATTTTTGTAATTAAACTAATATTTTCATCATCTGACGTTATCGCAGGTACAGTGAAGTTAGATGTGAGCATCATGCCAGGAACTGGAGATTTTGAAGTGTGCGAAAATGGAGCATTGGTTGTGAGTGGACGAATTTCAGCAGCCAGTGAACCTGTACTTCAAATTCCTCCGTGTGAAAAATGTGGTGATGCATCAAATGCTATGAGATTAAAAACAACTGACGTTTACAAAGAACTGAGACTCAGAGGTTATGATTATGGTCCAACATTCCAAGGCATTTTGGATACGAATAACATTGGTATGTATTTTTATTTTGTAGAACTTCTGATATACTTAACATAAATTCGTCAATTGCTTTGATGAAACCGTCCAACCGTTAAATATACATGTAATTGGAATTTTAGGAGATGAGGGTCACTTGCTATGGAATGATAATTGGATATCATACCTTGATACGATGTTGCAAATACAAGTTCTGAGTCTGCCAGGCAGAGGTCTTAGGTTACCAACACGCATCAAGGCTATGAGGATAGACCCGACATTGCATAATGAAAAGGCTGTGGAATTCCAAGGCACCAAAGGTATGTTTCATACTTGATATATTTTATGGTCTTTACACTCCCGTGTACAAGCAGCAAGACGTCAATATAGTTACAGGAACAAACGTAAAACTTGATGTAAATTTTTAAATTGTTCATTTTATTTCAGCTATGAAAGTAACGGTGGACAGAGATTTCGACGTGTGTCAGTCAGGTGCTGTTGAAATACTTGGCCTTCATGCCACAGTTGCACCTCGTCGCCAGCAAGCACAGACCCCTCCAACTCTTGAACATTTTGAGTTTGTTCCTTATAACCGAACCAATATCAGTCGAGAGAATGGAGAACTTCAAGGATACACACAGGACATCTTGGGATTCATCAAGTCAAGCTTAGACAACATTTTTAGCAATTGTGTGAAGGAAAAGGTTCCCAATGCTGAGGTATTCATACAAGTACAAGAGGAATTGAAAAGCAGTTCTTTTGATCTTGACAGATATGTTAACTCTGATTCATATGCTTTGATAAATATGCTGCGTGAAATCTTCAACCAAGAACATAATGATCAATTCTTCACCAATGTTGCGAACATTAGAAAAACGTATGAAACGAAGTTGAAGCACGACAGCCTCCTGGCCAATTTGTTTAAACCAGAGTTCCTCAAGCCTTGGCTAGACGTTGTACTTGAAAACAGCAAGAGCATGACTAAATTGAAGATTGTGGAATTGTACACGGGAAGTGAAACACCTTTGTACTCAAACGTTATACCGTTGTTAAACAGCCAGCCAATACTCAACATTGACTATATCCTCACAGGGTCAAACCTTGACAATCTGGAGGAATCAGAAATGGAAGCCTTAGATGTTAAAACTGTGGCCTATGACTTCTTGAAGTCCACGGTCTCTCCCCCGTCCCAGTTGAACAATGCTGATCTCATCATACTCAACAACATTCTACACAAGAAAGGAGGCATTCCAGAACTTCTACAGAATTTACAGGCTCAACTGAAGACGAGTGGCTTCCTTCTAGTCGCAGAACCAACAACCAATCATGCCATTCCATTGGTTCTGGAGGGTATCGATTCCAATCTTATTCAGCGCAAGGCCAAGTTCCCGGGTCCTTTCTGCACGAAGGAGGAAATTGAGAAGGAGTTTGCATCCAGTAGTCTGCAGGTCATACAGGATGTGTCCGATGGGCTTCTATCTTCCGTATACCTCTGCAGGTTGGTCCTCAGTACAGTCATGAATTCCCCCAAGATTTATGTAATATCAAACATGATCATTTACTGAACAGTTTAAACATGCCAAAATTTACAGATTCTGCTTTTGTTACAGAAACCTCTCGGATGCGGCACCTCATCCAACTGTTATCAATATCGATGACCTAACATTCGACTGGGTTGACACTGTGAAATCAGCCTTGACAGCTCACCAAGAAGCAGCAATTGGTCATACCATCTGGCTTGTGTCCGAGAACCTACCCCAGAGTGGCATCATAGGAATGATCAACTGTCTCAAACAAGAATCCAGTGGTGACAGGATCAGGTAGGACTTATTTGCCTTTGGGATATTAACTTGCCGAATAAATCATTTTACGCAAACAATGGTTGATTTTATAACGAAAGTGAAATGATATCTAAAAGCGGTTTTATATTGTTTTCAGATGTGTGTTTAACGCAAGCCTGAACAAAGATGCCAAACTACCAGCAATATGTGAAGAATCTACAACATTCCAGACCTTATTGAAACAAGACATGGTTATGAACGTCTACAGAGATGGGCAGTGGGGATCGTTCAGGCATCTCCCTTTGAAACATGGTAAGGATTCCACAATTTGTGTTAAGTAGAAGATTGACTCTTTTAGTTACCTTTACAACCACAATACTTAGACTGCCTTTGTATTCATATGATTTGCTAAAGTTACTCCAGATTTAATATCATTAAACTTTTTTCAGATCAAAAAGATGTCGACCAAACAAGTGACCATGCGTATGTCAATGTCCTAACGAGAGGAGATCTCTCAAGTTTAAAATGGATTGAATCTCCACTCAAACACTTCCGACCTGAAGACAACCCAGACAAAGACCTGTGCTCTGTTTACTACACCTCCCTCAACTTCAGAGACATCATGTTGGCAACTGGAAAGCTACCGCCCGATGCTATACCTGGTATGTTATTAACACTGCAAATTAATATTTTTAATACAGAAAGGTAATAACTAAAATACGTATATATGTATGTGTCAATTTAAAATTTATTGATTTGCTTCTAGGGAATATGGCAGCTCAAGACTGCATATTGGGAATGGAGTTTTCGGGCAGAAATTCCGAAGGCAAAAAGGTGATGGGACTTCTTCCTGCAAAGGTAATTTTATTGGTTCCTTATGAAATAAGTCTTAAAATTCAATTCGTAAGCGCGTAGGCACTCCAGTCTTCATCTGCAACTTTTCCAAAAGTATTTTTGTTAATATTTCAATTCGTAAGCGCGTAGGCACTCCAGTCTTCATCTGCAACATTTCCAAAAGTATTTTTGTTAATTTTTAATTGTTGCAATATAACTAAAAAGATAAATTACGTGTACAGCCATTTATGTTATCTAGGGTTTAGCAACTACGGTTGATGCCGACAAGAGATTTCTGTGGGAGGTACCAGACAAGTGGACTCTAGAAGAAGCAGCATCAGTACCAGTCGTCTACACAACTGTATACTATGCATTAGTGGTCAGGGGTAGAATAAAGTGTGGAGACAAAGTACTCATTCATTCTGGTAGGTCATTGCTCAGCAAAAAAAATGACATGTTACACAAATATGACCGTAAATAATAATATTTTGAGAGTAATTTTTTGCGACATTATCTAGGTATTAATTATTGCAGGCAGTGGAGGTGTTGGACAGGCAGCCATATCTGTTGCATTTCATCATGGCTGTGAAGTTTTTACTACGGTTGGTTCACAGCAGAAAAGAGAGTACTTGAAACAGAGGTTCCCTCAGCTTAAAGATACAAATTTCAGCAATTCTAGGTATGCTTTAGTCCTGATTTAACTACAAACAAATGGCAGGAAACATGTTAGCACAACCAATGAAATACGATCTATTCCTTAAAATGCACAACTTTTTTTGTAGAGATACGTCATTTGAGTGGGATATTCTTAGAGCCACCAAAGGTAAAGGAGTTGACGTTGTTCTCAACTCTCTCGCCGAAGAGAAGTTGCAAGCAAGCCTTAGATGTCTGGCCCAGCACGGTCGGTTCCTCGAGATAGGGAAGTTTGACTTGTCAAACAATACCCCATTAGGTAGGTTCATTGGGTTGAAAACTATTCATTTGATTACAAAAAAGAGTAGTTTACATGCATAATATTATTTTCAGTGTGAAGTGTGTAATTGTATTGTTGATGTTAAATTAAACATTACTTTTATTTGTACTATACTTTAGGTATGGCAGTCTTCCTAAAGAATATCAGTTTTCATGGTATCTTGTTGGACGCATTGTTTGAAGAGGGCAACGCAGAATGGGGCACAGTCTCAGAACTTCTTGCTGAAGGCATCAAACAAGGAGCTGTAAGACCACTGAACACAACCGTGTTTGACAAGAAGGATGTAGAAGGAGCCTTTAGGTTCATGGCTCAGGGAAAACATATCGGAAAAGTTCTTGTCCAGGTTAATATTGATTCTTACATTATGCTATACCAGTGACTGCACCAGTCCGACTTCGTTTACCTCTAATGCGAATGATAATAAGATGGGGCAATTTTAATATTTTTATACTTTACACGTTTAGGTTAGAGAAGAAGAAACAGACAAGGTTTGCACAGCTTCACCAGTAACACTGTCATCCATACCCAGAACAAGCTGTGATCCTCACAAGTCATACATCATTACTGGAGGACTCGGAGGATTTGGCATGGAACTGGCTCACTGGCTTGTGGATCGGGGTGCTAGGTACCTGGTCCTTACATCAAGGTAAGTGCCTATGTAACAGTAACTTTGTTGACTACTGTGTAAAGTCTTGCGGATTGAGATGCATTAGTTGACTGCCATTGTGAACATGTACCATGAGGCTTATCAACATCTCTTTATTCAGGTCTGGTATTAGGAACGGGTATCAGGCTCGGTGTGTCAGGGTATGGAGGGACATGGGAGTACAAGTTTTGGTAGCAACGCACAATGTCAAGTTCATGCAACAAACAGAGGAACTGATTAACGAAGCTAACACAATGGCTCCTGTTGGTGGAATATTCCATCTGGCGATGGTACTTTTTTCTTTTCTTTTTTTTTTGCACAAAATATGTGTCGGGTTTAGATTCTTGATGAATAAAATCGAAAGCATATATTTCCAATATTCCAATATATTTATCTCTAATTGCCAGGTTTTAAGAGATGGTTTAATGGAAAACCAAACGAAAGAACAATTCCAGCAGGTGGCTGATCCAAAAGTGGCTGGGACTCTTCACTTGGACCATGTCAGTAGGCAACAGTGTGCAGGTTCTTTGGACTGTTTTGTGGTGTTTTCATCAGTGAGTTGCGGACGTGGTAATGCGGGTCAGGCTAATTACGGATTTGCCAACTCGCTAATGGAGAGAATATGTGAGCAGAGAAAGCATGATGGATTTCCAGGTGAGCATTCTTCGGTTCTGTCTTGCTATTTTGCTAGAACAAAGAAGCAATGTAATAAATGAAAGAACTGTAAAAGGTTCATACATATGCATTTGATTTTTGGTTTAAATTATTTGGTTAAGATTTAACTAGCGTAATATGCTGCTGGAATTTTATGTGTAATGAAATTTTATATCTTAAATTCAGGTTTAGCAATCCAGTGGGGTGCAATAGGAGATGTGGGAGTCGTACTGGACACTATGGGTAATAATGATACAGTAGTGGGAGGAACTTTACCACAGAGGATTACATCTTGTTTAGCTTCACTAGACACATTCATTAATCAACCAAATCCAGTTTGCTCAAGCTTTGTCCTGGCCGAGAAAAGGACGAAGGTGAAAACAGATCAGTCGAAGACGGACTTGGTGCAGGCAGTGGCGCATGTACTAGGTATGTATGCACTGCATTTAATTCCATATAATTTAACTTCAATAATGAGAAGACTTGTTAGTTGTTATGTGCAGCAGATGTTTGTGAAAACATGCCATTTTCCGTTTCAGGCTTGAAGGACATTAGCAATATGAACCCAGATACCACATTAGCTGATCTCGGCCTTGATTCACTTATGGGTGTAGAAGTGAAACAGACACTGGAAAGAGATTATGATCTGGTTATGCCCATGACTGAGATTCGAAAACTTACATTTAACAAATTGCGAGAGGTAAATAAAATCATTTCAGCAATTAAATTGGTTGTTCCTTGTAGGGCTACATAACGATAAGTCATAAGTCAGTAGAAAATGTTTCTATGGTGGCATTTCTGATTTCAGATCAACTTGAGGGAAAACATATCTCATCGTAATTCTAAATTTCAGGTCGCCAATAGTGATACATCTTCTCCAAGCACCTCTGAGTCACGGCCAACCAGAGTAACAAGCCCCCAACCAGATGATCAACTATCAACAACAGCAGCACAAAGATACGACCTTACACAGATCATGCCGCAAGAAAGTCTGGTAGATCTGAATGAAGTTACAGATGGGGCTCCATTGTTTATTGTTCATCCCATTGAAGGTAAGAACACTTTGTAACGCGGTCGTCCTTTACCCGTAGGGCGTGTGCAATGTTAAGTGATTAAACAAACACTCTCTTATTTTATACGATGTGTAGTTTTATTGGTCAACAGACTGAAGATTTCTCAAGCATAGAAATATACCCTGTAAGAATGTACAATTCATTTAGTAACTTGCATTCATTTTGAG
>JBCAUI010532918.1:0-11226 GCA_038406195.1 Haplosyllis anthogorgicola | reverse complement strand
TCCTCACTTTTTGAGCTCATAGCGAAACCACCTTGCTGTCTACAGAAGTCTATCAACGCAAAGCGTGATAGACTAACCAGTCAAAATTGACAAAGAACTGTAATGTATGTATTTGAGACATGTTATGTTTCTCAACATGTAAATCAAAACCACATTACTCATCAAAAGTTCATATTGTACACTCTAAATTGTGAAAAGGTTCAGAAAATTTATCATACAAATGTTGAGCCAAAACACCCAAAAAGGGGATATGCGTCAAATTAAGCATGCGCTCCGAAATGGACAAATACATATAATGTATTCAGAAAATATTCTGTGGTATATCCTATGACAAGGACGGAACTAAACTAAACATTCTAGAAACTTAATCTGGACCAAGCAAAGTAAAATAAAAACGTGTTATTGCTAAACTTGTTGAAACTAGATCACAAAATGTGTGAAAATCGAAAATGAAATAATTTCCGGATTTGCTATGTTACCATACAAATTGTTGACGACTTGTAGGTGCATTAGCTCTACGATATTATGTTGCAGATCTAATATTTTTGTTTACTTTTGTGTAATTTATAGCATGTCTATTTTTGTATATTGTTGATTTTTGTAAAAGGTTTTGTATAGAAAATATTTTGTATATTCTGAATAGTATAAATACTCTAAAACACATATAACCGAAAATAATATATATTGGTACACAAAAATGTTTTGGCATCGCATTTCTTGTATGTAGCGGCAAGCAATTGATGTTGACGTTTCTTTTTGATTTTTGTAGCGCTATTAGACGTGATGATTGTTACACTTAGAAAAAAATGCCAAGGGAAATTAAATATGAAATTTAAAAAATTTATTGAGTTGTAGAGGGTGCAAGAGCAGTGTAAAATGCCCGCGCCACGTGGTAAAAAAATTGGTAAGAAATGAAGAGGTGGTCTATGCCCAGACTATGCTGTTTTGGACAAAGCATATTGCAAAACTGTTTTTTTCACTTTCATGTCAGTTCAATTAAGGCCAATCTGGAGAAAATCAGATCCTGGGTTGCCTGAGACAATTTCAGGACAACATTTCGAGCGGGCGAGTCACTAATTTGAGCCCGCATACATTCTCAATTTACAAGAAGTGCGATGAAAAGATGTAATATTTCAAAAGAGTGCACAGGTAATTTTAAATATCAGGCAGTTTTGTTGCAGAATTATATCCTTCAAAATGTCGGAGGGGACAATGTTACTATATTGTTATTATTTACAGCAGAACCTGTTTTGAGCGACACCAAACTTTTCCAATCCAAAAGTCGTAAAAGCAAGGATGTCGCTCAAAGCAGGGGCATTTAAACTGGTCTAAACCATGTTACTTCTGTGGAAAAAGTGTCGTAAAAGACAATATGTCGCTCAAAACAAGTGTCGTTCAAAACAGGTTCTACTGTAATTGTAAAGTTAGTGTTCTTAGAAATACCTATTCCCTGGTTTCAAAAGTTTTCAAAGTATATTGCAAGATAATTGAAATAACTTGTGCAGACTTTGTACTGTAACTTGGTAAGTACTCTACAGTAACATGTGTCATGTGATTAACTGAAAAATGTGCAATATATTCAAATGTACTTATCTACTATATTCTTGCAGCACATTTTGATAACCGTCAACGCTTTATTTAGCATGTGTGTACCCACATTCTGTGCTAAAGGCATACGTAACTTAACGTTTATAACAATCGATTCACACAATCTGTCACATGTCAGTCAGGAAAAATGTTACGTTTAGTGATAATTATTAACAGTTTGCCTTTCAAGGGACCAACTTTAATTTTTATTTTTATTTATTTTTCTTCCGATTGCCGCACTTTGAAAATCGTGGCAATGTAATGTAATCTAAATGATCAAAACAACTTACGATAAACGCTTAATGTTGGGATCACAAGGCGATTACTGTTATGAAAATGCACTGTTACTCTTCCGGATTTATAACGTGCAAGTTCGTACCCAGGTTAAATGGTCTTAATTTGTTTATGTTAACTGATAATACCATTTTGTGTAGTAAATTATTTTCTTGCAAAAGAAATCATATCAATCACAACCAATACCGTAAACACTATGCTAATAGCACCTGCAGGGCTTGAATTTACATTGTAAAAAATAAAAGTTGTGAGACTGGATTCTCATTGCTGACTGTAAAGTCAGGTTAGTGATAGTATTTTAAATCTGCCTAGGTCGTGGACGTATGGACACATGATTGTATGTGCGCCAATAAATGTACATATGTATGTGACATTAGGCACTACAACAATCAGTACATTGGGCTTTGACTAATCCTTTAATATTGAATGCTATCTGATTCCTGAATAATTTCTATGCACTGCTATACATCTTGATATACCTCTTCCTGCCGTTTTCCTTATGGAATGTCTCTAAGGTCACAGGTTTTCATGTTTTGGATTAGATTATGCAAAACGTAGAATTTGGCACAAGGTTGACGTCATGTTTTTTTGTAAAGATTTCCTAACGTAAGGCCAGACTTTTTTTATTTGTTGGATTACGTTTCCCGCCGCTCTCAAAAATCAAGAAATCAAAAAAAACCGAATCAGGGCCCAAATAATACAAAATCGTAACTTTCCATCACTTCAACGAAACATCGTTCAGAGAAATTATTTGGCAATTTTAGTGAATTTTAATCGAAATTATCAAAATGTACAGCAAAGTCAATTTTTTCCCGATCGCCGCTCTCAAAAATTTCTTCCATTGATACGTAATCAACCAAATAAAAAATGTCTGGCCCAAGGCAACTTGAAAACATCTGTGTTAACGTTTCTTGCAAACAGACTCACCAACGGTTGTGCGGGTAATGTTTTTGTACATGATAGCATCTGCACACAGCAATGTAACCTGCTCTGGGAAACCATGTTTTTGTAGAAAAGAGCACATTTGTTTTCGAAATTTCTGCAAAAATAAAGTTTTGCCGACCTTAATAATTCGGCCCTCAATAGCAAAATCTGTAAGTTACTTTGTAGCGCATTTTTTTCTGCGGATACTGGTTTCCCAAAGCCGGTAACGATTAAGTTGAATGGATCTACATATCTGAAACTATTGTGATATATAACTATTTTATATATAGTAAGAACCTTTATTATGCAAACTTTGTTGTAGTATCATGTACCGTTTTGTACAAAATACACTTTATCACTGATAATCTGTTTTTCTGGTTTTATTTCCTGCTATTTTTACCATAGACATGAATCATTGTCAATTGTTCTAAAATGCCTTATTTTGGCTTACTTTGCATAAATCGCAAGAAGCTTCATTACCTGTACTGTCGGCATTTCACTGTCCGTCTTCATGGCCTGTACAACACATCTTGGTTCAAAACCGAGACTTTTTTCTATCTCTTGCAATTTTTCAGGCAAATTAGGAATAAAAATTCTATTATTATACTGATACTAGGGTAACAACCCCCAGCTTTAAAAGGCTTAAAACATAAGTTGTTTACGTAAATTTTGCATAAAAATCTATGACATTATCACTTAATTTTATATTGCAAATGAACAAATTCATGATGTTTCGTTAAACACTCAACTGATACCAACGCACGTCCACGTATAATACAGGTTGCATTCAATTATGGTTGACGTACAGATGCTCAGTTTCTTCAAAACTTAATGAGTGTAAAATAATATTTTTAAAGCAAGACAATTAAAAACGTGTTAATTTTAATCTTTGATCAATTATCATCTCAATATAAAATCAACATGATCAAATTATTGCAATATTGGTGGATAGCTATCTTTGCGCATACTACACATGAGGCCCCGTTAGATCCTGGCGGTGTCCTCCTAATTTGTATAACTGCATCAACACCTTAGCTTGAATACCGTAGTCAATTAATATGTGCGGTGATAATGGAGATTAAATTGGCTGAGGGTGTTAATTTGTTAATTAGTGGTGAGGTCTTTAGGGGCACGGCGGACAAATTAGTTTGTGGAAGTGAAATTAATTGTTCAGAGATTTTAGAATTTTAGGGGGAGCTGGAAAAAATGGAAACGTGAAAAGTCCAAAAATAGTGAAAGTTTGATTTAAGCTATCCCTAATAGTTAATAATAATCTATTTGTGTACATTTATTATGATAAATCCTTGTAATCTATGGCAACATCAGAGCCATGTGTTTTCCTTCGTTCCCAAAAGATGTTCTCTTTTAAAAGACTCCGGTAAAATTTCCCTATGAATAAATCCGTATGTGACATTACACTTTGGAAGAAACTACATAAGAAAATAAAGACTAATCTAATTCAGAACATAACAGAGAAGAGAAGAGAAAGAAGGAATAATTGTTCAAACAGCTGAGTGCAATGAAAGTATTTTTTAATTTGAATAACTTATTAAGTCTCTTATTAAGAAATATAAATCGATAAAATCACCCTTTCCCTAAAATTTCCAGTGACCTGTTATCAAACAGGGAAATGTTCCCCATAGAAAAGATGAGAATAAAATGATGTACCCTCGGAAAACCCTGACGGTATGGGCCTCCCACCCGGGTAGCCAGCCCTCGGTCGTCTCTGATCTCTGTGGTGGCGCAACCAGGTGAGAACTACATCAAACACTGAGCAATAGGTCGTCCGATCAACACCTATAGAAACCCCAACAATAGATGTACTAATGACCACTTATTGCGTCAACTGCTTTCCTCTTGCGATAGACAGTGATGTTACAAGGTATAAATTATCCAAATTCAGAGGGTCTTCTTCAGTGTAAAGTGTGCACTTGGACAGTCAAGAACACTTAAGTAATTTTACCATTTGTGTTGATTGAAAAAGCTTATTCGTGACAAGCAGATTACGTCTTTATGTTGATACTATTTAAACTGTAGAATTTAAGAGAAATTTGTCATTTTGTTCTTTGGATTTTGACCGAAGCTTTGCTTGGACCTGAACTGGTGTCAAAAGTGACAGTCTGATCTTCCCGGATCAACTTGGATCCAAGCGAGGTGTCATCTAGACAAAAATTTAAAGCCTAAAAACGGATAAAACTAAAGAAAACTAAATAAGAGCATTGAAGAAACCAGAAAAGTAAGAACTGCACTATTACAAGAAAACTGAGCTGTTGTACAAATTGGAACTTTTTTTAACTGAACAAAAATTCAAAATGACCATCACGGGGCAAGAAGAAAGGGAATCCATCCCCTTCGATGAAGTGTCACGTGACCAGCATCCAGATGAGTATGAATCCGATCTGGATGACGCGACGCGAGATGAGGATGAGTACAGTGAGGTCACGGAAACCAGCGACGATGACGATGATTACGACTTCGGTGGCATCAGAGGTAGGAATTTGATTTTAACAATTTAACTTTAATTCTATTACTTTTTTCCAATATACTCAATGGAAAAGGCAAATGGCGTATTTATTCGAACTGAAGCACCCTCTTGTTTTTGGAAGGAAATGTAAAATCATGCATACTATCAATATCTTTTAAGAAAAAATTTGGGCGACAGAACTTATTTTTGTTGTCCTACACTCACTGGCTAATCAACGAAAATTGGTCTTTTGAATGTATTTAAAGAGACACCCATTCAAAATTTGGTCTAAGCACTGAGTGCTTCTATTTAAATAAATACAGAAAGTCCAGAACAGAATCAGACATTTTATCTGCGCTCAATGATGTTCAGTATAACGCACGGTAGTTTTTCTGTCCACAAGTGTCGTAAAAGGCAAGATGTCGCTCAGATTTTTTAAAAATTGAATTGGATATTATTGCATTGTCAGGATTTTCAAAGTACGGCGATTGGAAAAAATTGAACTTCGTCCCCAGAAAGCTAAACTTTTGGTAAAAAGCATAACATTTCTGAAATATCAAATTGACCTGTGATGGAACTGGTCGATGCATTAATATTTTACTGCATGCAGCATGTTTCAGCTGTCATTTGATTTTTTTAATATAAATCCTGATATCAAAGTGCGGCGGAAAATGTAATACAAACAATCTACATCAGTGGCAGATCCAGGATTTCCCGTAGGAGGGGCGCCCGGTCCCGTACGACAGCGCCACCCCTATTTTTGCCCAAAATTAATCGAAAACTGCATGAAAGTGAAGAAAATTCCGGCCATAGGAGGGGGCGCGCGCCTCCCGCCCCCTGGATCCGCCAATGTACATGTAACAAATATTCTGTCTCACATGTCCATGTCACATGTTCTACTGAAGCCAGCTTGGCTGACTGCCGCATGCACGGAGCACACTGGGTGGTCAAGTGAACCACACGTGGAAGCCCCCTCAGAGAGGGGGACCGGCTCTAGTTAAATCTAGAAAAAAAAAAAGGGAAACTTCTCCACGTAAACTAGAGTATTACACGTTTCATTCGCAAAATTCACACACAGACAAAACGCACTGACCAAATATTTTGTCCCTAATTTTCACTTACATCCTCTCTATCTTATCGATTTTCGTACAACCTTCCCAGATTTGTTGTCCACAATGTACACGATAACTGTTGCCATAATTAGTGAATGTGCTAACTTCCTCTTTGCAAAAGATGCTCAAAACTTTTTCTCACTTTTAACAAAATGCTGCTAATGGTGTGAACCACCCCTGTAAGGGATAAATAATTACAGCTTTGTGTACTGCATAGTTATCACCATCGTAAATGGACGTGTAAAGCGTTTTTGTCACTTTTCTTTAAAACTTGCTAAATACAGGACCTTTGAAACATTGCAAGTTTATTGCGTAAGGCCAGACTTTTTTATTTGTTGGATTACGTTTCCCGCCGCTCTCAGAAATGAAGAAATAAAAAAACCCACAAAAACGAATCAAAGACCAAATGATTCAAAATTGTAACTTCCCATCACTTTGACAAAACATCATTTGGAAAAATTATTCATTAATTTTGTTGATTTGAATCAAAATTATCAAAATGTACAGCAAAGTCAATTTTTGTTTTTAATTTTTTCCTGATCGCCACTCTCAAACATTTCCTCCATTGATATGTAATCCAACAAAAAGAAAAAGTTTGGCCTAAGTAGGTAGATGCGATGTAGTGAAGCTGTCTGTCTGTCTGGCTGTCTGTCAATATTGTCAAATATAAATACTTAAACTTGATGTTAATGAATCTGTTTCCAAATTGCAAATGCGAACCTTAATACCATTGTTGAACATAGATTGAACCTGTCACACAATTTCTGCGGGAAGTGTAAAATTCCACTGTGAGGTGTTTGGACAATAAGTTCAAACAAATGCGACAGTTTGTTCCAGACTTAGAAAGTTTGCTGAATCGTTACTCATTCCATCGTTATGTACATTCTCAATGCTTTACTGAGTTGGTGCGAATCAAACAAGATCGCCAATGTGAGGTGTGAAATTTTGCTTGAGTAAAAAAATTCGACAGCGACAATCACAAAATAGGTGTTAAATCAAACAACTCGAATATGTAATCACAACACTGAGGTGTGAAAATAAGACTGAGTACGGATTCTAAACGCGATATGTGGTGTTTTCACACCTCACAACAAGTGTGGGATCATATCGTTTAAATACCAAGCTCATTGCGAGAACAAATCAGTTCAATTCCGTAACTCTACAATCAACATTAATTCGGCCTTCAAAATACCACGAGTTTTACCGAATTTTTGATAATTACATCAAAGGTATGTTATTAGTATTGTTCAGGATAAGGAGGACTTGCACATTAAATTATTAAAAGCAGAATTTGAAATCATTCCAAAGTTATTTTATAGACAACTGAGATTTAAAAATACACAAATTAATTTATAAAACATTTTTATTGTTAACTTTTGTTTTTACACATTCTTTCAAAATATATCATACATGGGTTTTCGTTTCTTTTTCAAATGGCGTCTCTTCTAACATTTTCATTCGCAAAGTGTTTATATTTTGCAACACTTGTCGCCTGCATTATAAAAAGTGTGAAAATACAAATACATTGAGTTGAGTAATCTGAGAGTAAGTTTTGCAAACATTTTCACACTTTTCTCAAATAACGAATATTTACTGAGCGACTTATGCGATCAAGAACTTGAGTAAGTGTTGAAAGCAATGTATGAAAGTGTTAAATTAGCACCCTAAGAAGTGTTACATGGTCAGATTTCACACCTCAGTCAGTTTGTACACACCGCTTAAAAGACAGGTTTGTGATGGAGTATCTCATTCGATCTCGAACTGCCTTGAGGTAAAGATTAGCAAGTCAATTCGTTCACCTAACTTTTTCCACAGAACATGTTATCACTGTTGCAACAGCGAATGATCCAATTATTCATGCTTATTTAATTTATCAAAAGTTTTATGTTATTTATTTTTATTTTAGAATCTGCACAATTCCACGTTACCAGTACTCCGACCAAAGGTGATCAACTAGTGCCATCTAGTGTTCATATCATCACTCCATCGTCACACAGAAACAGGTACATAGTTTCTTATTTATTCAAGTTTTATGTGACAAATATTTACAAAAAAATCAACGATATTCCAACAGCAACGGCAGCAAAATAGACGAATTGTAGCATTTCCCTGTAGGGGTACATTTCTCGTTAATTTTAATTATTAACTAATTAAAAATATTTAAGAAAGTACTTGTAATTATCACTTTTATTAATTGAAGCAGTCTCTTTTGTAAATAAATTGCTTTACTTCTGATCTTTCCAGAACAAGCTTCTCTCGTCGACAGCTGCACCACTTAGAAATGTTGTTCAGAGAGACTCAGTATCCCAGTCAGCAGCAGGTCACAAATCTCGCTCAAACACAGGGAATTGACAACGAGAAAAGCATCAAGGTAAGCTGAACTTTAATGTTTTTAGATTTAACATGGTACTAGATGTTAATTAGTCGAGTAACGGTTGATAATTTAAAAAGTCACATTTTTAGGCAGTTTCCGATATTGATTTCATTTTTAATTCCGCTTATTATTTTCACACACCAGTAAAACTCGTTTAATTCTTATTTTAGTGACAAAAGCTTAACTAAAATCAATTGGAGAAACTGATCAAATCATTTATGAAAGTTGCCTTTTCCTCGTAAATACAATAATACTGTTCCTTTGTAGATGTGGTTCCAGAACCGTAGAGCCAGGTTCCGCAAGATGCCGCGCTTGTCTCCTGTTAAGCCACTAGGGGGCAGTACAATAGCTCATTACCCCATGACAACAGGGGGCAGCAGTGGTAACGTTCGTCAGGCGCGCACCTTTAGCCCAATTGTCATACAACCTCGGGCATCGTCCAGCGATTCCTCGACGAGATCTACTCCATCACCGAGATCTTCCGCCGTCAAGACGAGCACTCCTGTCGCCAGGGAAAGGTCCTTCCAGCCGCTCAATGTCAGCAGCAGTTCCGCGGAATCCTGCGAGGAGAGCCAGCCCCCGAAGAAAACAGAAGTCAAGAACAAGGACGAGTACAAAGCGATGACTATGACCACTCTGCCGCCAGATCACCCCTTCTGTAAGCTCACCCATGGTTCAAGCACCAGGTCCAAGAGGAAGGTTGTCCGGGATAATCTCACGCCACTGCATGAGCCTCCAGCGAAGATGGCCCGCCGAGAACTATTGGCCCCGTCGTCTCCTTCCAGGTTCGCAAGGCGTAGATCCAGTCACCACGGGGTCCCCTCCTCCAGACAACAGGCACCGAGTCCCAACACTCTAAATCAGCTACCCATTGGCTTCATACCAGCCTGGCCAGCAGCTCTTCCACTGCCTTCAGCACTCATTCCTCCACCATCACACAACAACAATAACAACAGCCTTAAGGATAAAAATAACAGCAACAGCAACAACAAAGACAACTCTGGAGCACCCATTGACCTCAGCAAGAAAACTGAAAAATCCGAAAACGTTAAGCTGGAGAAAGCCAACAAGGAAGATGACTCTACCGTTGTCAGGGACAACCGTCCACACATTCTTCCACCAACGGGAGGACTACCGATAATCCCGCCTTACTTCAGCTTCCCTATGATGGGTATGCCAGGTCAGATTCAGCCATACATGCCTCCCACTGGTGCAGGTGCAACACCCTTCATGGTACCAATGTTAACTGGTGCACTACCTGGTGTCTATGGCAACCCAGCAGCACTATGGGCACAACATCCAGCCCATAGCAACGCGCAGAAATCATCGTGAAAATCAACTAAACTACTTAACAACTAATGTGACTGTGATGATAGACATTTTGTTCTGCACAATGGCAACTACTAACTAGAAGCTCTAAATTTATCGACTTTATTCCGACTGAATTCTTCATTGAAAGAGACATTTGGGAATGGAGTTTAAAGTGTGTATATATCTAAGAGACAAAACATAAGAAATCAAATATTTAAATGCTTACTGGGACTCCAAGGAGATGCAAAGTCATTTTCCGTAGCCCTTATTATTATTGTTGATGGTTGCTTCATACCAAGGTGACATTATTGGTGGTTTACTCTTGCTTAATTTTTGCATTTAACCAATTTCACTGTGGATGTACATATATTGGTGATAATTTCTTTATTTGTTGTTTCCTTTTTTCTTGTTTGTGCACTATTTTGTAAATAAATTATCTATAACATATAATTTTGTGGTTGAATATTTTGTTCAATTTCCAACTAACTGGTCGTTGAAAAATATTGAATAGTCAAAGTCTGAAATATTGTAATTGAAATGTTTGTAATAATTTCAATGGGATCTTCGAGAAAAGATGCGTGTCTTATATAACGAGATAGCTTCTTGGAAAATATGTGCCGAATTGGTATCCCTTTCATACATTGTGCCGAAATTACTCTGACGCCCCCCTTCTATCCATCCCACTACACTCCTCTATCCTGTCGCCCTCTCCCTTCTATACCTACCCAAGGCAAATATGTCGAAATCGTTCTTGATTTAATAAACTTGCTTACGGTTACCTTCTACTAGAAGGTGGCGCAACTTGTTGAACATGTTGAAATTAAAGTCCCGTTTTCCATGTAATTGTAAATATTCCCTCGATTCTATTTGTATCCGGATTGAAAACAATGTTTGTAAAAAGACTAGAATGAGTGTTTCTAGACTTCGAATATAGTTTATTACCTCTGGTACAAAATACATGTAGTCTCACAAAAGGTGCAAGTTGAACTGGCTAAATATGGCTACTAATGATGCTAACGCATAACTCTAATTAACCAATAGGATAGTCTGTAGACTATCATGTGACCGCTGAGACTGTCACATACCACTGGTGGCAGGAAGCCTGTGGCACCCCTGGTGTTAACTCTAACTGCAGTCTCTAGACTGCAGCACTCCTGGTG